>VZSG01001610.1:5620-39052 GCA_013398315.1 Nothoprocta pentlandii | reverse complement strand
AACTTATTATAGGAGAGAGCCAGAAGGCGATTGTTGTCTGCTCTTTTCTCAGTTGGGGAATTCTTTGTTCAATTTAGGGATTAAGGACTCATTATTTACATCTAGCCTTTAAGAAAAAGGCAATACATTGAAAATATATTGTTGCTTTTGCTGCTTTTTTTTCTGATTCTCCATTGTGTTCTCAGAAATCTACAGTTATGAAAATATTCTCTTGAACTAATCTATCTAATCTATCTAATTCACTGATAAATGGAAATGAAAATAAGTGTTTAAATTAGAAAAATACTATGTGGACTAAATGGGGCAACTCAAATATTCTTATTTCAAGGTTATTTTTCTTTAATTTTTAAAATCAAAATTTGTTGTATAAAACACTTTTATGTGGTCATTGAAGCCTTATTTACCTTCAAAAGGATACTTTGCACCTGTTAGTTACATTTTTAATGATTAGGATAATGTTTATAAAACAGGGGCAAATTAATTCTGAGGAAGTGTAAAATTTCTAAAAAAAATATAAAAAAGATATACACCTTAATTTATATTTATATAAAAGACACAAAGACAGAAATTGTCATTGATTTAAGGTGACATATAACTCATACAACACTAGAGGTGTGAGAGTTATACTTTCTTAATTTTTACAGGTATTATGGATGATACTAATAGCTGTTGGGATACCCAGTATACTAAAAAAGGTTACATAAATTACTCCAGATAAAGGTTTCTGTGTGTATATATTTAGGGGAAATAAAGCTACAGAAACATGGACTGGGAAAATAGATTTCTAACAATTAAATTGCCAAGACCAAGGGAATACTACATATTTCTGCTACAGACAAAACAATGAAGGAATTCATATGTCATCTTGAAGACTCGGATTTGAGGAAGGCGAAAAAAAAATAAATAAATGAAGTCATCCAATTTAATGAAGGACACAGGGAAAGATTAATCCAGCCCAAAAATCTATTTCAATGTGAATAATTATGAAATAATAATTTGGCCTTATTAAAAAAAAAAAAAAAAAAAAAGAAAAAGGAGCTGCATTGTGTGTGCATGTATATCTATATCTATGAATATATATATAGGTATGTATGTTAATATTCTCAACATGTTAAAAGAACTATGCATCTTAAAGTGCTTAGGGAGCTATATCTTCATGTTTTTCAAATGATTTTCATTTTTCAGATGAGTAACTACTTTCACATTTTTAAAGTTACATGTATTGTACGGGCAAGTAATGTAGAGGTAAGAAGCAAATGCTGGCTCTTCAACTCATGGTCTGCAGGACCATAGGACATGTTTCTTTTTAATAAATTTACCTGTGTTGGTAGTTTTTGTGCTTGGCATTGTTAGGACTTTGTTTTGTAAAGCTGCCTTGGAGTCAAGAAAACTAGCTACTGGGGATTTCTCAGTAATTCCAGAGTGCCATGAGCAATACTTGTGAGCTGTGATGAGTTATTATGGGTAAATCACTACCTCTTCTTTAGGATAATGTAGAAGACACAGGTCACCACCGTCATCTCTATTAGAGGCTCATTGGGGTCTTTTAAGAGATATCTAACCTTCACCTTGTATTCAGAAACTACATTCCTAATAAGAAATTATGCATTCTTTCCCAAGATTCAGGCGTCCAGAAAGTGTATTTTGAAGTTTTTAATCCTCAAGTTTCAAAATCTTTTTTGGGATCCAATGATAACCTCTGTGTTAGGATATTTTCTTTTGAAGTATTCTAGTCACATTAATATTGTTAGTAACATTAAAAAGACTGGCTACATTTTTTTTTATTCAAAATGGATATGCATTTATCATTGATTTAATTTATTCTAGCCTTATTCATTTCAAATCTATATTGCAACAATCAAGTATCTTTTTAGGAACATATTTTGTTTTGATCATGAAGTATAATGAGAAATAACATTCACTTAGCTTTTAAATACACATACAGTCCTGACTTTTACCTTATAGTGTATCATCATCCCACTTTTTTTTTTTTTTTTAATGAGGCAAAAAATAGCACAATGCAAAGAGAAAAATACAGATTCATATTTTTAATGTACTCAGAAGAAGCTGATAAATTATGAAGGATACAATTTGTATGCCAATATAGGAAAACAAACTCTCATTTTATTCAGACTCAATGAGGAAAGCAACTAAGAGTGTCTACTCATTCTAGGTGTTAAAGTTTATCAATATACAATCTGAGCAGAATTGCAAAATAATACAGCCAAGAGAGAACTAGTTACTACAGTTATTTCCATCCTGTGTCAGGACTGAGCTCATTCTGACACATGCACCTGTTGGTGCTGTTGGGTCAGCATCCAGTGACATTTTTGTGTCTTAGGATAAGCTGCCTCCACAAACGGTTATGAATTCTCCCAGATCCTGTGAGATATTTGCCACCCCCACATAGACACTGCAGGATGTTCTAAGTGCCGCTGGTGAATTTAACTTAAAAAAAAAAAAATCTATTTTTTATCCCGGAAAACAAAAAAAGAAGTTAATTCCTTCATTTCAAATAGAAATAAATATTGCATAGAAAAGGTATAAAGGTGCTGTAATTTTTACAATTTGTTTACAGAAAGTAAATGTAACTGTTTGGGCAACTACAAGTCTTTGCTAATTTTTATTAGTTGTTTCTAAAACACTTCCAAATCCCAAGAACTCTAATTTC
The DNA here is from genome assembly GCA_013398315.1 of Nothoprocta pentlandii. NCBI lineage: Eukaryota > Metazoa > Chordata > Aves > Tinamiformes > Tinamidae > Nothoprocta > Nothoprocta pentlandii. The sequence continues at coordinate 36,381 of VZSG01001610.1, read as the reverse complement.
TGATCATTCTCTGAACTCCTCCCTGGTGTCATGATTTATGAAATTCTTACTGGTCTCACACCTGTCAAGTCTATGGTAAGATTACCAATGTCCCATGAATACAACTGAGATACATTACAAAATAACAAAATAACTTTCTCTAGGAACCTTTGCACATTTGCCTAAACTAAACAAACAAAACCCTAAATAATCCTAGTAAAGGAAAGTTTTGATAATTTGACACCAGTGCATGAAACATAGACTAATGCTTGAATGCAGAGTTAAACTTTTAATTGGAACTTATTCAGGAAATAAAAACACCAAGCATCTGTGGCCAACTGCACACCTATAATACATTTCTTCCAAGTGAACAGTGGCAGTTTCAGTTTTGAAAACAATTTCTCTTTTATCAAAATATAGTAATCTGAAATCTGTGCTCCTTGACACTTTCTCTGTATACCATATTCCTCACTTACCTGAAAATACTGTATTAGTAAACATAAAGACATGAAGTAAATCAGTTGTAAACCAGATTTAAAGTGTAACTTCTATTTAACCTGCACATTTATTTTAAAGATTTCTTAAGCATCTTATTTAGACTGTAGGCCAGATGTTATCATTTGAAATTTTTTAGAATCTGGTAAAGATAATTCATCTTATGAAAACTACATATTTGATATGTCACTTCAGGTGATAGACAGAATTTTAATACTTAGTTTGCAGTGGAAGCTCAATCGCAAGTAAATATATATGAGCCATTGCAATGTGATTTAAATTAAGCCAATGTAACACATCTTGTCAGTTCTTTGAACACAAAGTATAAAAATATCACAGCATAGAGATATATTATAAATTTGCTGGAATATAAAATGAGAACGGATACACCCACCCAATGGATGCAGGTCTGGGGCAGTTCTCAGACAAGAAGAGAAGGGAGTCTTGGGCCCAGATAGGTTGCAGGATGGGAAGAGGGTCAGGAAATGTCCCGACAAGGCCTCTCAGAGCAACTACAGCCTCAGGACCCTGACTCACTCATATATACAAATAAATATATATACAAATAAAATTTTTTTACTCAGAGTGTTCAGAAAAAATGTTTGTGTGACTTTACTGCAGAGTAAGCTCTTTATAAAGAGAATAACTTCCTTTGTGTCCAAATAGCCGCTTTCATATTCTGACTTCAACTTTGACAACGAAATAGACAGCTCCATAGTAACATGTTTTAAAACAAAAATAAAAAATACCAAGCTTAATAGCTAGTATGAAGCCATCATAAAAAGGATATTTTAATAAAGATAAATTATTGTTCTGTGGAGGAATCACCAGTGAAATAAATACTTAGATATTTTTTACCGGATTTCAGTAGATATTACAAACAAATCGAGATCTTTGTGAAAGCACTACTTAATTTTCCTAAGTGGAATACAACAGATAGTAAAAAAAAAAAAAAAAAAAAAAAAAAAAAAAAAAAAAAAAAAAGGTGTGAATTAGCTTTAACTCTGATACAGAAAAATCTTGGAAATGATCTGTGGAGAAGGGTATAATCGGCAGTCTAGAAAAAGGGGAGGGCTAATCATGAGAATAATCTTTGTGCTGTTTTGAATTCTTGCTCCAAATCTAGAAAAGATACCTTTAAAAAGTGTCATAAAATACCAAGACAGAAAAAAAAAATGAAAAGCACAATGGAAATATTAAAAATAGATACAAGTGGAAAGTTGCCTTCACTTATCATAAGTATTGAAAAAACTAACATATGCCCAAAAAACAGATATGGATAGCATATTAGAAGTAAAGATTACATTTGCATCTTCTTCTGGGAAATTCCTCTTCCTATCAAGACTTCTGGGAAAATGATAGATCAGAATGGTAGACCATCATTTGGGACACATGGCTTTTATTTAACATTTGGATTGTAGAGACTATGCAAATTATCACTAATTGCTCTCTGGAGAGAGGAGTGCACCCTTTTTGATCTATGAATTTATCCTACTCAGGATAATTTTGTACTGAGAGTACAAAAACTCTCAGAAGTGTACTCTCGGTACAAAGTGTATCATCTCAATTGTTTTATTTATAGATATATAACACATATTTGGTGAATAATTATGTGATGTTTTTAATCACACAGCATAGCAATTTCTTGTGATTTAAGATTTTTCTACTTGCACTGACAAAATGTTTATAATTATTATGTCTATTAATAATTTCTCAATAGGTATAGCCAATATAAGATCTTTATTCTGAATCTAAATTCTATGACTAACATTTTCCAAAGGATATTAGTCTTCAATTTTTACCCAAAACAATTCTAAGGATTAAAAACCACAAGCCAAAAAGAAAAAAAGAGGGGGAAGCAAGAAGCAATCACATACACGAAATATGGTAAACATTAGAACTGTATTTCATAACCTCAGAATATAAAATAAGTTTAGTATTTCACAGTCTTCCCCTCTCATTCTGTGTTGTTCACATGCTAATATTGCCATTATGAACCCTGTCTCACTCAGGAAATAGATGAATCAGAAAACTGTATATTTTGAAAACCACATGAAATTGTTAGCTTTTTTTCGTCTGTTTTTACAGGCAAGACACTAAATATTAAAAGTGGCACAACCTAATCATTCTATGTCTAGCCATTTTTAAATGTAGGCCTTTGGTGTTATCTTCTCCTATAGCAAAATCAAAATCTCCTCTGTATTATTCTACTGTCCAAAGTCTAGGCTGTCCTCCCATCATGACATGCAATACAATTGAAAAGGGACTAACTTGACTCCATGGACAAAAAGAAATCAACCAAATTAACGATTTATACTTTAACAGCTTTATGTCTTTCTCTCAGATAATAAGAAATTCTCTTTTGAAACGGTCGGTCTTTAAATATACTCAAGCTTCACAGTTACTAGGGTAAATTAGTTATGAAAATTCCATTACCCTAGAGGAAAATGACACTGACCTAGCATATGATCATGTAATTAAATTAAGCTCTTCAGCTTCAATATTATTCTAAAAATACATGAATATATAGCAGAAGATGATTTGGGATTGAACCATTCTAGAAATTAGAATAAAAAATATCTTGGCTCCATTAACCACCAGAAATTTGCTAGTGTACAAGAAGAAAATTTATCTCTGAAGTAGTATAATTAGTTTTTTATTGAAACTTGTAAGTGTAGCATTGTCAGTTAATGTTAATTTAACAAGGAGCAGGTCCTCAGCTGGTATAAATTGCTCTAATCTCATTGAGGACAACAGAGGTATAGAGCTCCATATATAGCTCCATAGAGCTCAAAATAACACATTAGTAATAATAACAAGAAATACATTTCAGAAGGATTTGATATCCCTTTATAATAACTCAAAAGCAAGTCTCAAATTCCATATATGTTTGTATTCATTGAAAGTATTAAAGTTGCTGGCTAACAAATAATTAGTTCCATAAAGCTTCCCTTATATAAACTGATGAGTAAATTAATAATAGTCTGGATTATTCTTAACATTCTTTTTATACTTTTCTCAAGCTGAAACCTGTTGGCACATTTGAAATACTGACAAATGGATAAGCCTGTTCATGCTTTACCTAAGTCTAGGAGACTCAGGTATTTTTACGTTTTCATTCCCTGGTTTTCTTAAGCATCAGAAAAAAAAAAAAAAATCCTCAAATTCTGCCTTGGGTAGCAAATAGAGTTTCCCTGATCACTGCAAAATTACTTATGAGTAAGTTGGTTTGAAGGAGTATATATGTGCTGTATCTTTAAAATAAAAGAAGATATGTTCCATTTTCATCCTAGACCTTGCACCTCACTTTTCCAAGCAAGCGGTATTTCCTCCTGTGTCGCATGTATCTCTTTCTTCCTCTTGTAGGCTTCTGTCAAAGGACCTGATTGAGTCCTCTAGTACAATTGGTATGTCCACACCTGTAAATAAATCAAATTTTAATATACTAATAAAACGATTTAATAACCCCAAACTCCATAAGAGTCCATTAACCTTACAGAGTCTGGCCATACAACTGAGAGTGTTATCAAAACAGTTTACCTATAAACCCAAAAGACAAAAGAGAGTTGTTGAAAGAGGATCCTTTACATTACTAATGAGTCTAATAAGTCATTCCTAAATAATCATCATTCTAATTTCCATTTGTTCATCTCCATTGTACTAACTGGTATTCAAAACTTTTAGTGGTTGCCAATGTGGGAAACTTTAATGAACAGAAAAGAAAATCTTAAATAGCGTTATTGTCTGCTCAGTGTCTAACAAATAAAAGCTACAGCCATGTGTTTCCCTGAGCATTTTCAACTGCTGGGAACATGAATATCTATGTCTGAAAACAATATAAATGTCAGGATGAGGTTCCTAGAATTATATTTAGTAACAGATATTGATTTAATTAATTTTTTCACATTTTAAGAATTTTAAGATATTTATAAAATACAGCTTATGAAAGTCTTCCCACATTTCATGAAGCATTGTAATTATTCAGCTATCCCTCTGAAAAATGTTTTGTTTTATATTGTTTCACTCTGTTAAATATTAATGTAAATATAAGACAAAATTTCTATTTTAATGCAGAGAGATATTTTTTCCACTCCAGGCATCATTAAAAAACATTAAAAAACATGATCATTATTCCCGAGTGTACTTTTCTTTTGTTTGAACTATAATATCACAGGAATCTCTTAGAATTTGAAAAAAATAGTTCTACTCTTTAAAGATTGTAGAATTATCTTAATTAATTTCCTGCCTCATCATTTAAGAAGATATGTCACATCTTTAATAAACTGTTTATGTTTGCAGGTAAGGCATAGCATGCGTTTCAATATATTCAAAAAGTCTAGAAGGATATCCAGGGAACGCATTAAAGGCCGTGACCTTGAACAAACTTTATTTAGCCTGGAGGTTACTGAAATAATGTGATGTTTGGGGGAGCTGGTAGCATGACTGCAGAATATTAAGTACTGTTTAAAAGATTTCCATACCAAAATATTTCAACATGAAATTCAACTCCCTTTATACTCCAGATATTTTGTTATTTGCTAGCAAACTAGATATAATGAAATTATAGAAAATGTAAAGGGCATAGTTGTGCATATTTGGTTGAAAAATATTATTTTACATATGCAGTGACTGTCACTCACACACCCATTAAGTCACTAACTGACACATGAATGGTATGATGAAAAGGAAAGCATAAAGAAGGTGAACAGATTAGGGGGAGTTTTATGGGCTATATCTGGATGTGTTGTCACTATAAAGAAATGAGAATACAGATGTCATCTGCCCAAAACTAGTTGCAATAAAACTGACAGAGTAACTGCTCCTCATAGATTTGCCCCATGTAGGATTTTGTAGAGTCTTGCAGCAAGAGGCTTAGGTACCTGAACCTTTTCTATCTAGCCTTTTCTTTGTATTTTAAAATATTGTCTCATTAAATATTTATTTAAAATGATGAGTACTCAGGATATCTTTATCATAGATTTTTTTTCTACTTCTTTTTTAGAAATGTGCTCAGTTTCAGAGAAATTATGCATCTGTTAATAGCTATAAACCAGCTAAAATTTATGGATTTATGCAATCATTCAGTAAAGATGCTGACTAAGTCAGCACTGTCACTCTGTTTCTACCTCTGAACTAAACTGAATGAAGTATTTTTAAAGGACAATAGCAAACACTAGACAGTGAATAATTCAGATCTGGATAAAAGAGATTATATCATCTCATGCTGGTATTGCTTGTTTTTCTACCTTTCTGCTTCTGCAAAACCTTTAATAAACTCAACATTAAACTTTCCTATAAAAGTAGTATGCAAAATGGAATAGAACAGAAATAGAAAATTTATCTTGGCAGCACATGCTAAACAAGATATGTATCCAGTATAATCATGTCCAAGCTATGTCACTAGAAATCAAAAACAAAAAACAGAAATAGAAAATTTATCTTGGCAGCACATGCTAAACAAGATATGTATCCAGTATAATCATGTCCAAGCTATGTCACTAGAAATCAAAAACAAACAAACAAAAAAAAAAAAGCAGAAATGTGAACATTTTAATAATTGTTTCAGGATATAACAAATCTTGGTATATATCTCTCTCTATATATAATAGTTATTATTCCTGTTTGTTTAAACATTGTTCAACAGTAAATTTGCAGTAGCTTTCTACTGCTTTTTCTTTGCCAAACAATGGAAGAAGGCAGACCTTCACAGAAGCTTCCCACACAAGTTAAACTCTACCATTCCACTTACCCAAGACGGGTCTGAAAGAGGCCTGAAAAAGTTACAGGCACTCCTCAAAAGTGGCATAATTGCTGTGAGTAGAGGATGAATTTAAGGGAATTAGAAGGAATAGGGGGGTGTCCATCACAGGTGATCTGTAAGTAGAAAAAGAATCAAGAATATTTCTTTTTCTTAACTATGCAGATTTGAAATATTATAAAAATAGTCTTTGTCTGTTGGACAAGCAATAACATAGAGGGATATCTGGGAAAGAAAAGGAAGGTCCCATGCCTAGCTATTTATTAAAATTCATTTACTTGTCCAAATCTCTCCGGAGACCATCACAAAAGCTCTGCCTTGTCTTTTAATGTAGCCTAAAGTATAGATCAATGAGTTCTTCAACACAGATTTTTGTTGATATTATCATGTACAACACTATTCCAATTTCAGAAATGAAGTGTCTCCATTAGAAAATGTTGTTTTGTTGTCATTCATTTGGTTGATCTTTCCACCATCAATCCAGAATTACATGTACAAAAGTAATATTTTTAGTAATATTTTTATTTATTTATATTTAATAATATACTATACTTATATTTATATTTATATATTTATATTATATAATATTTAGTAATATACTAGTAATATTTTTAGCCACAACAAGAAGAATCAGGATGATGATCACTCACTTGAAAACCTTCTGCAATTATTTTTAATGCAAAGTTCTCCTTGTCTTAATCTGAAAAATGTTTTGCTGGTCTTGGAGGTTTTTTTGATATTTTTGTCTATTTTATCATCTGTTTTTTTTTATGATTGAAATTTAAATACTTATTTTCAGCAACTAGTCATCTATAAATTTGGCAAAACCACATTATAGTGTCACCTCTTGAGAAGAGTGAGGTCCTTTAAACTTCAAGGCTGTAAGAGAAATCCTTCATTATTCTGAAAGCAACTTAGTGTCAGATATTTTTAAACTTTTCGGAAAATTTACATATTTATAGGCAGTTTCATATTTCATGGCTGTTTTATTAACTCTATGTTTATAGACAGTGCACCACACTGAAAGGCACTGAAATAGCTGATTGATAACACAGTCGAATGACTCTCAGATAGCAAGAAGCATTCTCTGATAGCATGCATTTTGTTTTGCATATTCTCAAGGATATTTTAGAGACAAGACAAGAAATCTTAAAGATATTTTTATCTTAAGGGTGGGAATAAGGATCAGAAATACCATAGTATTATCTGTGTAAAAATCTTGTAGAACAGAATATGTCTTCTTGAATGGTCTTGACGAAGGTCTCCATAAAGGATTCTATCTATTATCAAACTTAACACATAACTGTTTGTACTAAATTAAACATCATTAATTTTATTTTTATTTTATTTTATTTTATTTTATTTTATTTTATTTTATTTTATTTTATTTTATTTTATTTTATTTTATTTTATTTTGCAGAGGAAGGATGGACATCTATTTTCTGTCCAAGATGATAACATGTTGCTCTATCAAGCAATGGTAATATCAGATTTTCAAGGCAATGATTCACTGTCCTCCTTGAAGCAAGTAATCTCTGCATGTTTTTGGCACTACTAAATATGGTTAGAAATTATTCCAATGGACTCAACAAATTTAAAAATTAGCCAATAGTAACAGCAGAACACTCTTTTCCATTGGGTCTGTTTTTTTTTTTTTTTTCTCCTCAAGACGTTTTTCCTCCTTAGGCATTGCACGGTGACAAGGCTGTTTAGTGCAGTGCTTGGTGGTTCAGACACAACTGGTTCCTTGTACCCTTCATTATTCAAAGAAGTTTCAGTGCAGGCTTACTTTGTTTTTAATTAATAACCTTAAAAAAATAGTTTAACTTTGTAAAACCATATGAGTAAATTAATAATACAATTGCATTTTCTTTTTTTTAATGAATCTCTGAAAATGTTTCATAGATTCCTGTTAACCATTACATTATCCTTTTTGGGACCAGTTTAAGATAAACTTTTAGTTCTTTGTGCAACCCATATTGAGTTCATATCTTCCATTGTATTCCAGAAGACTTTCAAAGGCTAGGAGGACATGACAATTTTCCACTGCAACTTTTATTACTTGAATTTGCATATTCTTTATCACTGAACTGTGAAATCAGCATTACAATTTCAAGTAAGCTCCAGTTTCCAGACATGAAAAATAATTATGAGGCCTAAATAAGATCCCTCATCAGATAACCTTGTTTGGATCTCCCGTTATTATATATATTCAAAACAGTTATGCCCTGAAATTCTGCTCTTTGAAAAACAATGCTGTTTTATCAAATAATTTTAAAAACAAAGTTTTCTACTGTAGGACATTAGAAGAATATAGGAACACTAATATTTTAAACGATGAGGATAACAGTGTAAAACTGATGACAGAAGAGCTTCAGAAAATGATATTGCGGAGATGTTAATTAGTAATTTGGAAGGGCCATTGAAGACAGTTACTGTCACACATGATTGTTGAAAACAAGTCTGAAGTTCTTGGAGAGGGTTCACTCTTTATATTCCTGAGACCTAAGATCAAGAAGTATTTTTTTTTCCAAGCAGCCTGTTAGAGAGCTATGGATTGTTGTGCAGAAATGCTTTAGATGTTTTTTCTCATTTATGTCTTTCATAAAAGATTTTGGAAGCTAGCAGGGTTTTTTTTTTTTTTTTTTTTTTTTTTTTTTTTTTTTAACAAGCATTCAAGATCTGCCTTTAAAGATCTTACCTTTGCTGTAAAATGTGAAGAGGTTCTGCAGCTTATGGTAGGCTGGGGTTTATCAAAGACTTAGCATTCTTCCTTGTAAATACCTATTGTATCTTATCCTAGACATAAATTTGTCAGGTTAACTCAACTATCTATTCCAGTCATATTTTACTATTAAAGTGGTTTTTTTTTAATCACATTAGATAGAGAGTATTTGAATAGACATTTAAACAGTCAAATTTCTCAGACAATTCTTGGCCATGCCAAGATGCATGGATGGCTACCAGTATAAGCAACTGAACCATTTCAGGGTATTTCCTAAACTCTGGGTGACCTTATTCTTAGTATTCCTGGAAGGCTTCCTGGAAAGATATCTGCTTTCAACAGAGAGCATCTGGATTATCATTTAATTAGAGAATCATGCAATAATTCAGAGCAAGTTGCTCATGGCTTTATCCTACTAGGTCATAAAAAATGCCAAAAGATACAAAATTGAGAAAAATGGAGAGACCACACAAAATGTTTTCCAGACTTTTCCAGTCTATTCCAGACTATTCCAGTGATGAATAAACTTTTCTCACCTATCAAATGGAAACCTTTATTTATTTATTTGTTTGTTTGTTTATTTATTTATTTATTAAGTATCCTAGAAAGGTCTCATCTGGGACAAATAATTTATCTTGCTTTTCTTACTCAACCTAAGAATTCCTAACTCTACACATTAGTTTTAAACTTCCTTTGAAGTATATACAACAGTTACTTTAAAATGTCAATAGATGTTCAAAAACTAGAAGAAAACAAGAATAAAAAATATTCTGCAATTTCAGAGGTCCTAAGAAAATAACATAATTAAAGATAAACAGACGATCACTAAAGGAAGAAGTATGTATTTGAATGAGTTTGCAAAAAGGTGGAGTTTGCATGGAGTGTCCTTTTTCATCTTGTTTCCTCATCGCCTAATCAAGGGAAAAGTAAGTGCTGGGTATGTAAGAGACCATTATGGACTGTGTTTTGTCTTGACATTGTTGCCGTATAATTTACAAATTCCTGCCCTCAGCATCCTGTCTCTGGGAAAACTAATTCTTGGTCTTGGCACCCTGTCTCTGGGAAGACTGAGATATGATTTCCAGGTGTTTTATCTCCATACAATTAACAACTTCTTGACCTTGGCATCCTGTCTCTGGGAAGATTGGGATACCAGCTCAAGGTGTGTTATCTCTATAAAATTTAGGACTTCTTGGATCAGCTCAAGACCCTAACAATGCTCAGCAGAGCCTGCTGAGCTGTGCTGGCAGTCAAGTGTGAGGGAAGAGGAATATCAAAGTAAAAAAAAATCAAGAAAGTGGGTGGACTCTTCAAGAACTGGGACAATAAAAGGACTACGTATTTTTCTCCTTTGCGCGCAGAGAAGCTTTTTTTTTCCTTCTTCTCAACTCTCTTCCAAAAGATCATCACCTGTACTGAGGCAGGAAAATAAACAAACGCATGCATACGTAGACACATATTTTTTTCCTCTCCAGTAGCTTATTGCCAGTTTTCTGTTCGCTTTCTCTTGACCACCAGACATACTTATCTACACAGAACAATCTATTTGATTGCTCACTTGACACAATAGGGTACCTTTTAACAGTATTTAGGTCCAGATTAATGTGTCAAGTCATTGCTTGTCTCTGACAGGAAAGCTTGGGAATTGTCCGAATATTTACTGCCTTAGTTTTCTGACCTATCTTATTCTTGCAGTACTGTAGAGAGCAGTCTTTTTCCCATGGAACACTTGTCACTGACAGCTTCACAGTTGAAAGGTTTCAAGGTGAAAACTATATGAAATGTAGCTAGCTTTACTAGGTAGCACTAGAGTGCCACTAGACACCGCTGTCGCAGTTCCCAGGGTCAGAAGTCCTGCAGTACCGGAGTTACAGAAATTACTCATTAGCAGGAGCTGCCTGTGCTCTCCAAGTGAACTGTTCACAAGCTGATGAGGTTCCTGTGAGCATGATATGACTTCATTTACACAGAGAATTGCATAATAATGAGAGTTAATTTTCTCACTGTTTCAATTCTTGAAGTACCTGAAGGCACACTGCTTCATTTTTGATCTTTTTTTCTCAGCAGTGTTTTATCTGTCACTTTGCCCATCAGGTTATTGATGTACTTGTTCATCTACTGACTTTCAGAAGCTCGGTTTTCTTTTACATTTTCTGTTTTTCCATCAATAACACTACCTTTCAGGTTTAATCCTTGCCCACTGAAAGGAAATTCCCATGGATTCAATTCTCTTAATTCTTTAAGTCTCCTTTGACAAAATCCTTGTTTTATCAATCATCTCCCTTTTGAATGACTTGAATGTACTATTAGGATAGTAAAGTATTTGAAAGAATCTCCTTATTCCAGAGCCATGGAATTGATTTCTGTCTGGACTTTCCTCATTCTCCTTTTAGTCTTGATTTGTATTCTTTCATCTGTCCTTTATGTTCTGTTTGTTGTTATTCTTCTCTGTTGGTGTGCTGTTTAGAAATGCTTGTGATTAAGGATTAGTACAGTATTTTCTAGACCTGCTTCAAAGCTGGTCTGTATAGTGAAAATACAGAATTTCTTTTTCTTTTTTTTTACTTTTCTCAATGTAAAGCACCAAGACAAGAGCTGGTACCTAATTTTAATGACTATTTTTTTTTTTAAATAAATAAAGCAGTTTTCTTCATGGATCATCATAATCACAATAAATAGAAGAAAAATATCAGATTTTTAAATAAACAAATCTATATATTTTTTTCACTATTTTTTGAAGCTAACTCTATATGTGCATGTTAGAAATGCAGAACCAAAACTCTTCTCTTTTAGGCGAGAAAGGAAATCACGTTAACAAGGATTTTACCTGCTAAAGGCTTCCATGTATGTGACCTTGTGCTATAAAGACAGCCTGAACCATACGGTTTGGCCTTTTCCTTCACTTTTCTCCTATTTTTTTCTTTTCTAGCCAGTGAGCCATAGCACATTTATTTCATAGGATTTTTTAATATTGTAACTGAGATTCATGGATCCATGCCAGATTTGTCTACATTTGTTTGAAAGAAAAAGTTAAAATCAAACACATAAGTTTTTGTCTCTTTTGTAAAGGATGGTCACCTTGTGCTTCTGCAGGAGTGAATTGCACAATAACTAGTTCTTAGTTATTTGAAATGCATATTATAGAGATACACATGGGGGCTATATTATTTTTGTAGGGCCACATGGTTGGCACATTCTGCCAACTGCTACAAACTACCTTAATTCACTCTCTAATCATTGGCTTCTACAAGTAAAGTACTTCCACCTGAAACAATAGATTTTACTCTCAGCCACTTTAAAAATATTCTTTTACCTCAGTTTCCTAAGGCCATTTGAAAATACTTCACTGCATTCAGCCCCTCCCTCCTCCCTTTTTTTTTAATGCAATTCTTTCTCCAAATCAAGATAACATTTTAAAATGGAATTATTCAAGCTCATCTTTTTACTCCAAGCTTTAACAGATATACAACAGATTTTTGAATGAATTCTTATTAACTTACTCAGTAATAATGATTAAGTTAATTTTTTTTATATGTAGTTGTCTTAATATTTTCCTCAAATTATATTATAATTGACGATATGGGCTTTGATAAAATGTTCTACTTCAGTAGTGTTTTCTGGCACTATCCTTCAAATGAATCATGTATAATCAATTCAAGACAGTCTTTTAGACAAAGAACAGTATACTGAGTAAATAAAATGCATAATTTTGCTTAGTGGATAGGAATTCAAGTGCATTCTTTTGTTGCTTCTTAGATTACGAATATTCCCTAGGAACCATCTGTTTATGAACAAGATCCTGTTTGTCCTTTTTCCTATAATTTGTCTTTATTCATTACATCTGTTGTAATTACACAGCAAAATATCTTTTGGTTTGAGTTTTCTCTATTCTGTAGACAACTTCAGGAGTTATAATAACCCAGAACTGATGAGACTTTAAGGTGTGAAAATGTTAAATGACTACTGTCTACTGTACATGTACTGAGATAGTTAATCATCTCCATGGTGGAGGGGAAAAAAAAAATTGCAATTTTTGGAGAGATATTTGCTCATTGTTTTCATCTTGCTTATTGGGGTGTTCTGATTGCCAGATGCATTTATAAACTAACTGAGGTTTTTAAGGCACTTACAACATGTAATGATCAGCAAGGCTCACCAGTTTACAGTGGTGTAAAGATAATTGGTTTTATAACATTGAAGAGATTTTCAAGAATTATTGTATGTTTGGTGATTTTATTTAGGTCTGTTGAAAATTACAGTGACTGTTTTAGCTGAGAACATTTCCTGCCTTTTACAGTGAACTTGAAATGATTCTGTTTTCTAGAATATAAAGGTGAATCATATTAACTTTTTACTGTACTTCCTTTTTATTCCTAGCATATAACATTGAATCATATTAACATATGCATTTGTTAAGATAAAAGCGAATTGCACATGAAAATTGTCAATTTCATATTGCATGCTGCAGCTTAGAATGAAAAAGTGTGCTGTGAATTAACAGTTTTTAACAATAGCTAACATAGGTTAAAAAATAAAAGGTGCTTTCATGTCCACAAGCCTCTCAGAAATTAAAATAAAGATAAAAAAAAAAATAAACCCTCACTTTAAAACTCTTATATTTGATGAATGAAGGTTTACTGGTTGACAACTATAGTAGAACGTTATACTTTCCTGATAGCTGTAGTTCTGAAGTTTCTGTCACCTGAAGAAAAAGTTCATGATGTAGCTCCTTCTTTAGAATGACTATCTAATTTCCTATATGACAATAATAACTTCTATATAATAATAATAATGACTATATAATTTTCTATAAGATATTAAGTTAGACTGATCCAAAAATGATGTTGTAGGATATACTGGAAATCATCTTGAGATGACTAGAAGAAATTTGGAGGTAACTCTAGCATTTCTTTCTAGCTTTCTTTATTTTAAGAAGGTACTAGTATATGACATTTTCTTAAGTTTTCTCAAATTTCTGGCCTTTTTTTAGAATTTTGAGTCTTCTAAATCAATATCATTATAAGCTATATTTTAATATATTGTTGCCATAAGTTGGAAAAACCTGAAAGGCTTCCTCCTATTACTTCATTGAACAGATAAAGGCAAAATAAAACTTCTGTGTAGATGACTGAAATACATTCCACATTCTCATTATGTAAGGGTCAATGTGAAAAAAAAACAGCAAAAGGGTGAAAATATAACACCTGTTTATAAAAAAGGGATAAAGTTCCTTAACAATCTTCTTGTTTTGTATAAGTATTTTGAAGGTACTTGTGACAAAATATGTATGAATTAAGCTACTACTGAATACTGGTCATGAAAATTAGTTCATATCAAATAATTAGTTTCTGGCTATTGTCAGAGAAACAGGATGGTCACACATTACAAAGTTTATAGACTGTGATATTTACTTTATCATAACAAATTCCTTCCAGCAAGAAAGTTACTTTAAGCCTTGTAGTTAAACACATATATCTGATCTTTTTTTTTTTTTTCTTTTTTTTTTCCATAGATAATTTGTATTGGTGGCTATTAGAATAAAGAATACTGGAATACCTCTAGTGCAAATTCATTGTGCTGTCATTCATATACCATCATCTGACAATAAATACAATAAATATAAGGTCTTTCAATTACTTATAGAACTACTCTTAGATCACATTCCTCATATTATTTCATAAAAATATTTTTTTCCTGTCTGAAACACAGTCTGCCATTCAATTGTTTAGATTCAGATCCTATATCACTCTATGACTTTAACCATAGCAAAGCTATGGATCACAGACTACAGATGATGGGTTTTACTGAAGTGATGGTATGATAATTTAGTTTTAGCTTTCCTTATTACTACTTTCCATAATAATTTCCATAATAATCTTTGCTCACTTAGCACAGATACAATCCCATTTTTGTCTTATCTGCTTTGAATTGGGAAGTGCAAAAGTATTTCAATACAATTATTTTGCTGCAAGAAACAATATCTCACAACTTTTCTTATACCTTGGAATCTCATGTCATCTTTGACTTTATGTGTTATAAATGCATGAAGTTTCAGACCGACTTGCTAAATCTCATATCTATCCCTTATCTCACTTTCTTTTGATGTAACCGGATATTTTAATACTTCCTTTTGCTGCAGGGCATGGCACTTTGTAGGGGAAGTTTTTCAATACTTAGATCATGAAATCTTGCTTGATACAGTCTGCACTCTTACTCCTTCATATCTTTCCTATACACTTAAAGAGTTTAACATTAATATCATTTTTTTTTTACTGAGATAGCCCTCTTTAACCCTAGGATACTTTATCACAGAAGCCTTTCTCCAATTTGCTATATCAAAACTACCTTTGCAGTGTTCTTTACTGGCTTCCTGAAAGCATTTTGTCTCTACTGGCAAAATGTTTTTTGAAAAATATTCTTGTTGCTGAAGGTGTGAAGAGAGAGATGTGAGCCCAGATATAACACAGTTTCTTTTACTACTTTCATATTGATGTTAAAACATTTTATGTGGATGTTGGGGCCCACTCCAAGGACGGCCATACAGTGCCTATTAGCAGGCAGGATGCCTTGTTAGTAGATAACCAACTTCAAGGCTGACATGTACTTGTTCCATCAGCGGATCAAAAACAAAGGCAGCTGTTCGGCAGCTGATTGGAGCTGATTGGAGAGTAGCTGTGGCACACTTGTTTTTAGGTATAAAAGGTATTGTATCCGGAACCCTATAGGTAAACTTATAAGGGATTGTACTCAGCACTGGAAAACATAACCTTTATAGCAAGGTTACACATTCTCAGAAATGTAAAGAAAAATAAGACACAGAGATCTAACTCAAAGTATAAATCCAAACTGTTGCCACTTGGGCGATTAATACCTTGATGGACAGTGAATTGTGACAGACAGTCACTGTCTACTCTGTCTTCTATTAACTTTCTCCTGTCCTTTCTTTTTGTAAAAGAAGTAGTCTCGAGTTTCTAGCATTTTCAAATCAGTTTTGGTGAAACATATTTTGGACTTGCTTTAGGTTATATTTATTAGGTTATATATTAAGTTTTATATTTTCATATTTCATTTTATATTTTCCTATTTCCTGTTTTCTGGGATTCCTAAACTTCTTGTGAGTTGCATTCATGCCAGCTAATTTAATCAACTACGTTAAATGGAGTAATTTATTTCACCAAGAATTCCTGAGGGATGAAGTGAAAAAAAAAAAAAAAAAAAAAAAAAGGAAAAGGAAAGCAAAGGGAACAGGAAGGGAAAGGGGAAGTAGAAGGGAGGAGAAAAAAAAGTTTCATTTGGATAAAATGAAATAGCAAGGTCTTGATTCTGAATCGAAGTCAAACAATTATAAAAGAAAACAAGCAAAAAAGAGAGATCCAGGAATGCAAATTTATACAAAACAAAATTGTTTCTGTCTTTCTCTGTCAGAAGTTCCCTATTCGCTTCTGCCTTACCCTGGATGTTTTTATAACACTTTCACCTTTTTTTTTTTTTTTGAGGGGAGTAAAGGCAGCTTTGGACTTCTCATTCTCTTTGCTCCATCTTTATCCTTCCTTCATTCCCTTTTTCTTAAATTGAGCTTTAGAATCTATATGAAATAGTTTGTGATGATCTAAGTCTTTTGCACCCCTTCAATTTTTGTATTCTCTTTGAGTACCCTCTTCCCCTTTACCCTGTCCTTGATTGCTTCCAGGGAGTGAATTTGTCTCTGTTCCTGCTGACGTTCCCTGAATTTGTAATTCTATTCTTCCACTTGATTAATATCTTCTGATGAAGTTCATGGCATTTGTCCTGTTTAAAACATTTTCAAGGTTGTTACCATGTATTATGCAATTGCGTATTATAAGGTGCACTCACTGAGCAAAAATGTCATTGGATTCATAACTTGTAGGTTGATATTTACAGTATATGTTAGCTACATAACTGACAACATACATAACAGATGGAAACATTTTCTCATGGCTTGTTTTGTCATTGTTTTTGAGATATGCAGTCATGCTTCTTAGTTCGGCCTCTTTGTGTTATGATGAGGATGGAAATAGTAAATATATCTTCTTTTTCTAGTCAGGTTATTCCATTGTCCTATATCTGAATCACGAAGATGAATAGTCATTGCTGACATCACCCTTAACACCATAACTCAATTACTTATGAGGGAGTTTCTCACTTCTAGAGTTGTATAAAGGATGCTGAGACAGGCTCATATGCAAAAGATTTATTGGAAGGATCCCCCGCTTATGACATACATTGCCTCTGGTAGTGATAATTACTTCTGGGGAAAAGTAAAGTAAAAATCTTCACAGAATCACAGAGTGGTTAGGGTTGGAAGGGACCTCTAGAGATCATCTAGTCCAACCTTCTGGCTCCACCTAGAGCATATGGCACAAGGTGACATCCATGCAGGTTTTGAAGACTTCCAGAGAAGGAGACTCCACAACCTCCCTGGGCAGTCTGTTCCAGGGCTCTGTCACCCGCACAGGAAAGAAGTTCCTCCTCACACGGAGATGGAACTTCCTGTGTTGCAGCTTGCACCCATTACCCCTTGACCTGTCACTGGCCACCACTGAGAAGAGCTTGGCCCCTTCCTCCGTACATTCCCCCTTCATGTACTTACACATGTTAATCATATTCCCTCTCAGCCTTCTCTTCTCCAAGCTAAACAGGCCCAACTCAGTCTCTCCCCATACGAGAGATGTTCCAGTCCCTTAATCATCTTTGTTGCCCTGAAAATCAAAATGAAATCGAATGGAAAAGGGAAAGGGAAAACTTTCCTCAGTGGTCATCTGAGAAAAACAGCAATGAGGTCCTATATGAGCATTGTCCCTTGGTGGCTCTCTTCAGTGTCGTATGCCATGATGATTAAGAGGTCAAGAATACTAATGACTACTTGACATGTTTTCTACTAAGACTGCTTTTCATCAAGGATGCCCTCAGACTGCCCCTTGTTCCTATTCATGATGCTACTGATTGGAAGTTGCAAATCATGAGGCAAATGTACCATATTGGTCATTAATATTTATTGGATAATATTTATCAAGTACTTAAATAACTGTTAATAAATTGTGTCCTGTCTTTATTTTTCCGTGATATATGCTAAAAACTACAAACCAAGGCAGAGAGGTGGGGTAATTCTAATACCAGTGCTAGCTGTGTCCTATGAGAACACAGAGTAACAACACTGCTGGGATTTGCATCTATAAGGCCGTAAGAATAACAGGATGAGAACAACAGCAGGAGATAAAGA
Source organism: Nothoprocta pentlandii (assembly GCA_013398315.1). NCBI lineage: Eukaryota > Metazoa > Chordata > Aves > Tinamiformes > Tinamidae > Nothoprocta > Nothoprocta pentlandii. The sequence goes on along the minus strand of VZSG01001610.1, from coordinate 18,183 downwards.
AAAATACTGCTAAAAAATCTTTTGAAAATGCTGCATCAGCAGCTTCAGGGGAAAGGTTATAAAGCTGCAGATAGAAAACCCTTAGATATTTCCTTTTTTCTTTATTTTGTTTGTTTGTTATAACATGAAATGTCAAGCAACTAAACTATCTAAGTATGAGGAAAAAGAGGGAATTGTTAAATGACAGGGATTTGGAAGATGATTGCCTTGGGGAAAAAAAAAATCCCCAAAAAAGGAAGGTTATATCTCTTGCAGTTTTATCTCTTTCTCTCTCTCTCTTTTTTTTTTTTTTTTCTGAAAATACTGTTTCTTTCCCCCAAGTTAGAAAATAAATAAGGTAAAGAGCACCCTAACATGAAGATATCAGTATTTTGTATCAGAAGTCTAAGTTAGGCATCATATGGGATTTGATTAACACTTTTTGATGAAGAAAGACATGTTGATTGGCAACAATATGACTACAATGTAAAAATGATAAACAGCATTCCATCTGACTGATGTGAATATAATATGAGAGACTGTAATCTCAAAGATCGTAGGAGAATATGAATACTCAACTGACATCCTAAAGTGAATGAATCTAATAAAAATCTTAAGCAAATTTAAAATGTATTTGAAATTTGAAACACACTTGGATTATTGTTTTTGAAGATGGAGCCTACAGATAGCTATTTTGAAAAATTATTATGGAAATACGCAGCAATATTCCTGCAGCTCTTCAGAATCTCATAGGCTTCATTCCACAACTATGGTTCTCTGTTTCACAGTTATCAAACTTGAAGCCTTATATTCTTAGAGTGAGGAAATTAGTTACAGAAAATAAGAATATCAGACATTTAGGAAGACAACAAGACCAGTCTTTCAGTCTTTTTTTTTTTTTTTTTTTTTTCCCCTTCCTTAACCTTTTGCTCCTAAAGGACATAAACTAGTCCTACTGGGCTGGACTGCTGATTGTCTCAAATAGTGACAAAGATATAATGCTATGGGTGAACACAGAAGCCTGGCCACTTTTCACACTCCGTTCCTCTCGTATTCCACCTGCATCCTCAGCAGTACACGAACAGTACATCCTGCCCACAGAACATGCTTAAGGATGGATTTACCTGATCATTTTTTTGAATTCGGTGGTACTATCTGCCTTTATAACCTCCAGTGATGACAAACTGTAATTCAGATTAGCTCACTACCTTTTGCTACAAGAAAAAGGTATTTTATCTTTTTCTAATATCCTATTAGTTTCAACCAGTACCTCAAAAGTCCTTTTGCTTTGGCATTCAGTGAATATGCTGTGCAATATGTTTTCTCATTCACCATCTTCATGACCTTTAAACCTGACCTACTTCTCTCTTTGCCATTTGTCTATCCATAACCAAAAAATGTATACTTAAACCTCTTCTTAGATCTTCCTGTATCTTGGAATAGCAGCATCATTCAGTTATAGCAGCTTCCTGCATCTAGATTTTGGGTGGTATCTCCTAATACATTCACTGCCAGATTCAGAGTGCTATTACCTTTCTTCATCTGAGCTTATTTCTTCCAGCACAACTTTACTATTCTTGAGAAGTTATTTTTTAATAATACAAATTATATGTCTTGATAATAGCTCATGTAAAATTTGAGGGAACAGTTGTATAGGGTCTTATTCTATCCTCACTAAACATTTAAGTGTATATATCTTAAATGTAATAGAATTTCATTCTGCTAATAGGAATATATCTGAGATCTGAATTAGGTTTCTTTTATTAAGAATAAATAAATACAATTTGAACAACAACTGTTTCTTTTTGAAAACAAAATAAGTAACATGTAAGGAGGAGAATATCTTTGATGATTTATTTATTTCAATATATTGAATATACTGATAATTTACTTTTAAGTAAAAAATGAATTCTTACTTTAAAGTCAATTCAACTGGGTGTTTTGAGAGATGACAATTATTCAAGAGCAGGTGCTAAGATTGTATGCACAGGCATCTAAGCTGGTTTTGATGTAATACATTTCTCTTTCATGCATTCAGCAAAGAAAAAGAAAAGCTACATAATACTCGCTTTATTTTGTTTTTATCAAATTGTGTAACAAAGTAAAAATAACAGTTATGTTTATCATTAAAAAATCTCAAAGGAATGATATAGGTGGAGCAGCAGTTGTTAAGCTACTTATAACATGCCTTTTGCCTGTATTGCTCTCATTTGATGGAAGAAATTACTTTGTTAGAACAAATTCTGTTGCTTCATGAATATCTAATGATACATAAATTACTATTGCCTCTTTGCAATGCAGGTGGTACAGATTTTTACTGAGCAGACTTCTCTATTAAGGCTTATCAAAAAATGCTTTTGACAATCTCAAAAAATAGCAAGCTGCATAAAGTTCAGAATCTTGAAGTACAAAAACAATACATGTGTTGCACATGTAAATGCACACATAATAAATGAATTATTTTGAAGTGAAACCTTAATTATGATAGTTTCATTTTCATCTCTAGCTGCCCTAGGGACTAGGGGGAACATAAGAAAATAAGAAAGGAACTTTGAGGCATGTCAAAAATACATGAGAATGTAAAAATTAAATCCAAGAAACATTTCTTTTTTTTCTCTGAGAACTGTTGTTAAGTACTCTTGCTTCTTATAAGGATGCTCCTTTTGCAAGCATCGTAAGCTCACTGCAGTATTTGAAATATGAAATATTTCATATATGTAGTATTTGAAGTACATATTTGAAATATGTAGTATTTGTAGTGAAATATTAGTAAGCATTCTGGATCTCTGCAACCTCTAAGCACTCACCTCAAAGTATCCTCTAAATAAATCATTGAATTTTGATATTTAGAAATCCAGTCCAATCCACCCATAATGCTTATTTGCAAATAAATGAAAATGGAACAGAAATAAGATTTTTTTTAGTTTATTTCTCAACAAATACTAATTTGATGAAGCTGCTTTTTTCCTTCGATTTTACATAAAATCTACCTACTCCATCTCTCTACATCTATTTTAATACAGACCAAAAAAAAGATTTTGTACTGAAAACCACCTAGAATAATGTTATTTTGGATAATTCTCATTACTTTCTTAAAAACGAGTTACTTTAGCCATATGATTAGTTTTGGTGTTTTTTTTTTTTTCCTTGTTACTTCCCATGAACATAAGCAGGATTTTTTTTTTCCTGTGTTCCATGAGTCTATTTTTAGTGATATTCTAGTGCCATAAAACAAATATCATGGGGTAAAATTTAAGGAATGTAGTCTTCTCCATTCTGAGGACACTGAAGACTCTTCCACTATTTTCTGATCCCCTGGAGATCACAAATTCCCTGGAGAAATAACCACAATTTTAGTGTGAAAATATATATTACTCTGCCTTACCATAAAACATAATTTGCAGATAGTTAATAATATGTCTTTAGGAAGTTGATAGTTTAGCCAAAAGTTAGTGACCAACAAAATGCTATTTCAAAACTGTCATGATAGCTCTTGGAAATACAGAGTAAAACCATTTATGAAACACAGTGAAAGCAACACATGGTTTTAATTTGATAATATAATAAACTTCACAGTAAGTTAATTTATGGTGTCCCCTCAGATTTACACACAGAAGTGCAATAAGAAATTTGTTTACTCTTTCAAATTGAAAACTATCGATTTCCTTTAGGAACACAACCCTGTTTACTGCAAATTAGTCATTTATTTCACATTCTCATCAACATATATATTAATAAAAAAACACTATATTTTTCTTTTGGCAAAAAACTCTATATTTAATTTTGAGTTAATCACATCAGCCTTAAATATGGTAAAATACAGCAGCCCTTCCTCATTTGGAGAAATAAGAGATTTGGTAAAGGCTGAAAATATCATCAAAGCTGAGATGATAGAACGTATGTTTGGTTAATTATTTCTTTCAGCAGCAGGGTTTGCTTAAACCTTCCTGCATGTCCTGCCTGTCCTTTCCCAAATCTGCAACATGCCCTCAGTATTACCAACACCTCTGTATGTGATAAACCAAACTGGGTTAGAGTTTAATCAGTAGATTAAAGCCCCAAGGATTGTCCCATCCCCAGAGTTTTATTCCAGGTAACTTTCCCATTTGGGGTCCCTGCATGGCCTCAGAAGCAGTTGTAAGAGTCATTTAAGAAAGGTTCTGTGGGCAAAAGACTTTTAAGTCAAGGTGCCTGCCCTAAAGCCCTCTCCCAGGGACTTCAGTGATCTGGAATATTAAAGATTTATGTTCCACACAAGCATTTACATCACAAGCACACAGCTATTAACAGCTGATTTCATTCAGAAACACAGCAGTGAGCGAACTCTCCTGTTCTTGCATAACTGCGTGGAAGCAAAAGCATTTCTAGAAGGTTTCATAAAATCACAGGCCAATCTGCCTATACACAATCACTATTTCTCTTGTTATAACTATGCAGCTAGAAGTGCAAAACTAATGAAGTCAGAAATAAAGGGAAACAGGTAAATAGTGAGAAGCTCTAACCTGCCAGGAGAGGTTTTCATCCAGAAGAGAGGAATCTCTACTTCTACTCGTAGCACTATATATGAATTTTGCCTTAAGCAAGGTTCTGGATAAAATATTAAAAGTTTTTTTGGTAAAACTATAGTAGTGCCTTTTTTAAAGTGAATCATATAATTGGGAAGTGAAAGAAAACAGATGATATGCTTTTGAGCGTACACATACTTCTGAAGAAGAAGCAGTCACCTTCAGGCTGAGAATGATTGCTTTGAGTCAAGTTACATAATCAAGGAGAAAATGTTTTGCACCTCTATTGTCTTTTGGTCCGTTTGGGGAAACAATCCATATTCTCTGAGCCAGCTGATGAAAAGGGACGGGGTGCAGCAATGGTATCATTACCTTCTTCAGTGCTCATCCCACAGCCTGTTGTGCCTACACACTCTAAAGTACTAACATTTAATGCTCCGCTGTGTAACCAGTAGTAACTAAGTGCAGCCTTCTGTCTCTCTCTTTTTTTTTTTTTTTTTTTGAGTGGAGGTACAATGGGTACCAAAAATGCTGAAGTCTTATTTTTCTTCAGAACTATGCCAAAAATCATATTCTGAAAATTAGATAAAAAGAATAGCTGGCTTTTAGTCTTTAGGAAGATGTTGTAAAGTTGATTTTCAAAACTTACATGTGAAATAACATTGATAATTACTTTTAAAATATGGTTTTAAGATGCATTACTATGTGTTCTCTAATACCAAATAACTTGTCTAGGAGCTGTGAAGGCACTGGGAAGCTGTAATTATGTTGAGTCACTGGACGTAATTCTATTGCTGTTCTCTGTAGCATCACTAGTTTTGCTCTTAATATTCTCCTTATATTTATAATGTTCCTTGAAAATAACATACCTTTACTTATGTATGTCTGGAACTCACATATATAGAGTAACTTAAGACTTGCAATAATAAACTAATTGTTTTCTTGAAGATGGGCTCCCCAGTATAAGAGGGATGTGGAGCTTCTCGAGAGGGTCCAGCGGAGAGCAACTAAGCTGATTAAGGGAATGGAACATCTTGCGTATGAGGAGAGACTGAGTGAATTAGGTCTGAGAGGGGATCTGATTAACATGTATAAGTTCATGAAGGGAGAATGCAGGGAAGAAGGGGACAACCTCTTCTCATTGATGGCCAGCGCTAGGACAAGGGGAAATGGGCATAAGCTGAAACACAGGAAGTTCTGTCTCCAGGTGAGGAGGAACTTCTTCACTGTGAGGGTGAAAAAACAGTGGAACAGGCTGCCCAGGGAGGTTGTGGAGTCTCCTTCTCTGGAGGTCTTCAAAACCTGCCTGGATGTCACCCTGTGCCACATGCTCTAGGTGTGCCTGCTTGAGCAGGAAGGTTGGACTAGATGATCTCTAGAGGTCCCTTCCAACCTTGAATATTCTGTCATTCTGTGATTCTGTGATTTTATGTCATCTGTTACACTAATATTATAAGCACAGACTTGCAAAATTTTCTATATTTCATACCAATAATTTCTCATGTCTAATTCAGTAAAACTTTTGTTATCCTAATAATTTTTCATTATATAAATCCTAAGATTTTTTTAAGGAAATCTTAATATACAGCAGATAGAAATGAGAAAGTTTCAAATTTCTGTTCTTAGTCTGATTTTTGAAGAGCTAAGCTAGACTGCAGTAGTTTCATCCTAGTAAATTTATGTATCTATATAAATCAACTTTATTTTCATGTCAACTATTTTGAGGCTTTTGGGAAAAAACAAAAAAAACATGAGGTAACCGAAGTTCAATTCATGACTTTTCAAATTATTTTTTCTTGCAATAGAAAATGCATAAATAGAAGATCAACTTTGTCCTACAATAGTTTCTATCAGACTACCATAGGAAATTATGGAAGAGAAATCAGCATGACAATAAAGCATTTGAGAAAAAGAAAAATCTGAGAGAGGGATTTAAATAATCCATCCTTGGTAACAGATTAAAAATCTGTTAATACACAGAGCAGAAGAGCTGTTTTGTTGCTATCATCAGATGATGTGCAATTTAGAGTTATAACCTTGATTTGTATGCAGGAAAACTATATACTTTTTTCCTCAGATCTTTGCAAAACAGTTATTGTGTTGATAACTTAGCGCGAAATACAAGGATGAAGATTGACCTTAGTCAATCATTAGTCATTTACACAGAATTATTTGAAATATAAGAAAAGCTAGCAGAAAATATCTAAAATTTGCTAGGTCTACTGGCATAGCAGACAGTAAATTCTTCTGAATGAGACAATGAGTATGTCTCTGAAGAGATCTTTGCTATCACAGTGGTTACCTCTGCCAGATGATTTTGTGAGTAAAGATAGAGACAAATATGCCATCACAGAAATTAGAAAAAATGCAGTGTAGTGGGGAAAATATACTCATGAACTGCAATAGTATTTAAAGAAGCAATGCAATTAATATTTCACTGATATCTTGATACACATATCTATATTTAATTTTAATTGTAAAAAGGCCTTTACAGAGTTTCTTTCATATTATCACTTTGTCATCTCAGCCTTTGTCTTTACTCTTGTTTTTTTTTTTTTTTTTCTGTCAGGATGATTTATCTTTTTAGGTTTCTGCATTCATTTTTTACTGTAGGGTCCTAATACTGCCTTAGTTCAGACATATTTTTTCTTATTATCAATGATTAATTATGCATTTAAAAAAGAAATTGGAGGTTGCACTCATGTTCCCCAACAGATCTCCTGAGGTAGGAGTGTCATGCTCTATCATCTTTGATTTATCATTCATTTATAACTGTCCAACACATCACTATTATTGCATAACACGAATACAACAACTCAAAATGCAAGGCTCAACAACAGTTTGCTATCTGAGTAGTTCTGTGTCATCCATGCTGATTGGTGTCAGAAAAGGGACAGATGTGAGAATCACAGAATGACAGAATATTCAAGGTTTTGGATAAACCTTGAAACCTTCAAAACCCAGGCGGGTTTTGAAGACCTCCAGAGAAGGAGACTCCACAACCTCCCTGGGCAGCCTGTTCCACTGCTCTGTCACCCTAATAGTAAAGAAGTTCCTCCTCACCTGGAGACGGAATTTCCTGGGAACTGATAAGACACTCTCCTCTGCTGTTAGATGAGGCCATTTTTGAACGTAGTGGTCCACAGCAGGAAGGACACCTCTTGCAGAGGAAATCTTACTAAGGATTTGGGGGTAGAATCTGCAGATAATTTTATCTGGCAAATTTAGAGAACCTCAAATGTGACATATGAGAATGAGTTTTTCTAAGGTTTTGTCACTACAATAAATGCTCACGCTTTTCTTTTCCCACAGCTTCCCAATTAAAAAAAATAACCAATTAACAAAAAATATAACTAAAAGTGCATATAATTGCTTAAGGTATGCTGTGTAACTTAATTTGATTCTGATAAATGACTGAACTTTTTTTTCCTAAAACTGCCTTACAGTGTGAACATTCAAATTTAGCAGTGAGTTGTGAAAAACATCATGTTAAAAGGCATAAATAAACCTTCAAGGTGGATGCTATTAGAATGAAAAATACAGGTTTGTCTTAGGTGCTTATCTTTACTGTCTTTTTTATTGTACTGTCATTTTTTTTTCTCTGTATATTTTCTTATTTTACTTAATTTACTTAATTTACTTGCAAAATAACATCAATTAATTTTATCTCTGGTGGCCAAAATTTAGACTGTTTCTGATTATGTCTAATTTGCAAGGAAACAAATTATTCACTGATGAGTCAGCTAGTCTAAATTAATTCATCTTGAGACATGAATTTCCCTTCAGTATGATCCCATAGGTAAAAGATAAATAACTTATTCATTAGGCCATGCAAATCCTTCTGATATTTTTTCAACTTTGTATGCTTGACAAAATATAATGATTGGTCTTCTTGTAGTAGTTATGTTTATATGTCTGGACAATCATATTCTTTCTAGAATGTGAAATTCTTCTACGTGAAAATTCTAGAGGAGAATTGATATCCTGTGAATTATAGCTTTGTATCTGGAAGCTGGTGCAGCAGTATATTTCGGAAGAAACTTTTGCTCAAAAGGCTGATTTGAGCTTTATTTAGCTTGCAAACATGCTAGAATTTGAAGTAGGGGAAATATTAGTCTATTTTCTATAGGTAAATGAATATTTCTTGTGCCCAAGCTATTATTCATATCAAGGCACCTGTGAAGAGAGTTTTTACTTGCAATGAATTCTTGAGAAGGCTTTATGAAGAAACATTGATCAGATGTTAACTCCTGGGGTCAGAACCAATTAAGCCAAAGTCCATAGACCCTGCAGATGGCAGGCATGGGGTATGCATTTGGTACACCTGATGCTCTCTGAAGAACTACAAGGTTCAGCAGACACAATTAGCTTACAGTTTATAAACAAAGATCTCTCCAGTTCCTCAAAAAGGAATCTTTCATTGGGTCCAAGGCTGCACTAGTGAGAGTAAGTGTGTGTGTAAATATAAATATATATATATATACACACATACATATATGTATATACACACAGACACACACACACATATATATGTATATGTACCCAATAGTTTGGCTGAAAGACAGATAGTAAGAGTAATAGTACCTGAGTACCTGAATACAGGTGTCTGAATACAGTCACATTTCAGTTTGTACAGAAGTGGTACTACACTCTGTACAGTCCTGTGTCCTTGGCTATTGCAAGGCCTTTCTGTATGAGAGTATGTTAAAAAATATCTAGCAGTGAGAGTCACTTGGCAGTATAACAGTGATAGGAAGAAGAAATATTCAATGATTCTACTGTACCAGGCTATGAGTGTGACAGATCATCAAGGACAGAAAGGTAGGAAGGTAACTGCAGCAGATCCTTACACCCTAGTGATACTAAATTGACGGCACAGCACAGAGATGGAAAGTCTCTGAAATGTCTATGGTTAAGTTGTGCATTCTCTTTTCTCCTTCAACATTCTTCTTTAAAAAGATTCAGGTTATAGATGAACACTTCAGTCTTTCTCAAGTAGGAAAGTTCCTGCATGTTTTCCTCCTTTATTTATTTGTTTACAATATTAAATTTAATTTCTTTAAGAGACTGTGCATGACAGTGTCTTAAACAACATCACATCTGTGGTATTTAACTATATATATAAAAATATATATTATATATATAGTTATATATATAATATATAATTTATTTACATATTTTATATAACTATATATAATATAGTTAATATATAATTATATATTATATATATATTCATCACAGGTCTTTATTGTAGTTTCTTGGATGAATAATTATAATCAAGAATATTTGATACTGTAAGTGAAGTTTGGGAGAATTCTTCCTAGATTAGAATTAACTGCTTGAAAAAACAATGGAGTGTAGTACATGAATTTGCTCTATGAGATAGGTAGATGATAAAATTTCACCTACTCCATTCTCTGGACCATATCAACTCAATTTATGTACATATCTTTTTTTTTTGTTATTATTATTATTATTAATTATTTACTTTTATGAAAAAATATAGTTATCTCAATTTGGGGATCAGGGAGATGTGTGTACTTTTCAATAAAGGATAGTCCAGAGCCACCTATCTGTGCTCTTAATAAAGCCCTAAATATAAAGAGGGAAAAATTCCTAATCTTAACATCTTTTAAAAAAACGAAGTCCAATTTGGCTATGAGACCTCATTTCTTGTAAGTATGTCATCACAATAAAGTAAATTTCAAGGTGTGGCATCTGTGTTCTTCATCCTGGAATTAGATGCCTGAATCTTTGTGCTGCTGAGCAGAATATAGTATCTTAATGAGTGTACAATCAATTTTGACTCCACTCCCCATTATTTATGGCACATTCCCATCATCAAGCTAATTAAAATGTTCTAAATGTCCATTTTTGACACCAGTTACTACATGAAAACATGACATGGGACAAATGAGATTTCTCTGTACATAAGCCAATGTTTTCTCAACAGTCTGAACTTTCAGTTTACACCTTTGAAGGTACAAAACAAAATCCAGTAAGATATGACAAAGAATGGATCTTTCAAGAAAATGACTGTCAGGGGATACACTGTGTCTAGTAGAATTCTTTTGGTTTACAACATGCAGTAACTAGACCAAAGACTGAGTATCTCAGATTGAAGGCACTGTCATGTCTTAAGCAGCATAGAAACCCACAGAGATAAGTGAAGGACCCTGAGGGAAGTCCTTCTGGCAGCAGTGTGCAATAACTGCCCCATAAAGAGTGATTCATGTAATCTAATTCCTTTACTAACCCAGTAATATTGACAGAGATTGTAAATAATGTACTTTTATTTTGCTCTTACCTAATAGATTCTGTTTCTCCTCCATAAGTGAATATATTGCATAACTATGATACATATTCAAAATGCATTGGCTGTATTTATATTACATTTTCCTAATTAAAAGTTGAAATAAATGAATAAAGTTATATCATGAACTTCTCTTTTGTGGGAAAACACATACACATTGATCAAAGTTGTTAGCAGGTGGACGCACTTTAAATACTTAATTTAAAAAAGTCCATTCCTTTTTTTCAGCCCATATTTACATTCTTTGAATACTTCTTTATTTTTAATCAGCAAATATTTTTTAAAATATAATTGGTAAAATCTATTCCCAGAAACAGAATGTAAGCAAAGCTGCAGAGGGGATTAAAACCTTTTATTAATGTAAAGTGTAACCAATACTGAGTATTAACACAGTTCAGTTCAACTGTCATTGATATTGTGCTTTCAGGGAAAGCCGGTGAATGATTCAGCAGAAAAGCATCTGGAAGATAGTGCTCAAAAGCATGAAAGAACCTTAAATTTCAATTGTGATTTTCCATAGAACAAACAAACAAACAAACAAACAAAAAATAAAACCCTTAGTTTTTCACATAGTTTAGAGATTTGTATGAATGATAAAAAATTATTAGCTTATGGCATTCATATTCTCATTAATATTATCTGCCATTTTTCATAACAGTTAATATGCAGGTTTTCCTGCAGGTTTTCCTGTTCCAGGTTCTACTAGTTACAATAATAATAATAATAATAATAATAATAATAATAATAACAACAGCAATAATAAATCCCCAAACTATATTTATTTTTGTGTTGCTGCCCAGTTAACTTATCTATAAGTGTTTCTATATCTCCATTCAGTGATGTTCATAGAAACCAACAACTTATGTAGCAATTCAGAATTCTTTTCTATTAAAATAAAAAGTATCTTCAACTAACTGAAGTTGTGAAAGGCATGCCTTAGCTATAAGAAGATGCATTTTCTGATAGTGTATAGTGACTAAGCTTATAAAATTTCATATTTTTAAAACCATAAAATGCAGTGCATTCATTTATTACTGACATCCTGCAATGCCACAGCAGATAAAATCTTCCACAGTTTTCATTACCATTAGGATATGCTTCTTTATTTTATTATTTCTTCAGATAAATATTTTCCAGTGTTTACTGCCTTCTTTCCCAGTTCTAGAAGGTGAAACAAAAAAAAAAATTTGACTGGATGGTTATTTTGGATATAGTGTCTGTATTTTCTGTAAGTGAAGGCTACATCCTTGCAGAGAACTTATCTTAAGGTCTCTGATATTCAAAAGTAAAATAAAATCCATTCCAGAAATGTTTTCCAAATCTTTCCTATGTGTAAATTATTTATACAATTAAAACTAACTTTTCAATAAAATTGTCAAAGAGAACAAATACTGGTTTGTTCTCAACAAACTGGTTTGTTTCTCAGAACAAATACTGACTATGAGAAGTCAGCACAGCCCAAGCTGGTCATGAGGAGCCCCAAAATCCCCAGTCCCCCATGGGGCCTGCACAGCTGCTGCCTCTTGCCAAAAAGGGCAACAATCACAGTTGTGATATAGGTGACTCTAACAAAATTACTTGAAAGTTTTTATTTTATATAAGCAGTCACTACCATAAAGAAGACCTTGTGAATGTCTATCAAATAGTTTTGGCTGGTGAAAAAAAAAATAAAAAAAAAAAGAGATTTTTTTTCAATTAAGTGAAAATTGTCAAAGAACCTGTCCCTTTCCTTGGAAAAAATTATTGGTATGTCAGAAAAAAAAAAA
>VZSG01001609.1:19251-33769 GCA_013398315.1 Nothoprocta pentlandii | reverse complement strand
GCGGCCCTGACCCCCCCCCACACCCCCCGAGGCCGGCGGGAGCCCCCCCGGGTGAGTCGGTGCCCAGCCCCGCTGGGACGGGCCCCGCGGGGCAGCCCGGGGCTCCGGGGCGGGGAACGGGCCCCGCTCCTGGAGGATCCTCCGCTCGAGCCTTTCCTGCCTCCTCGGGGGTTCGGTCTGGAGCCTCCTGCGCTGACTGCAGCCCTTTCTGATGCTGGATTTCCCTTTGTTTTGAGCTGGGCGACCGAGTTGAGCCCAGGCCTGCGCTCGGCTCTATCAGGGCCTGGCTCTTCCCTGTCTTTCCCTTTCGGGGGTGTCTGCCCCTCACCGGGCTGGGGGTAACGCAGGGCAAAGGCAGGGCCGGCTCTTTAAGCTGGAGCTCATCCCACAGGAATTGCCTCTTCCCTGGGGAGCAGCTACCCCGGCTCTTGCTTAAACCAGCTAGAATTTGAGCTGGTCGGAAGCGCCCTCCTTTCCCCCTGGTGTCTCTACCTGCCCCAGCTGCAGCTGTGACCTTTCCAGTTCATCTTCGTCCTGCCCACGGCTTTGCTCTGAGTTTCCTCTCGTTTCATTGTAGCCCGTGAACGTGCTCTTTTTTTCCTGTATTTTCCCCCATTTCCCGCGTGGCCCCCCGGTTGGGTGGTCGCTGTGTGGTGGAGAGGCTGCCTGAGCTGCTGCAGGGAGCTCCTTCACCCACAGCACCCCAGATACCCCGGCCCAGGCTCCTGGGCACTCTCTGCACACCCGTTCTGGACCTTGTCTTGAGCTTTAATTTCAACACCAGGTTTATGTTTTCTTTCTAGCCCTTAAGCAGAGCTGCATGCCCTGCATTAAGTGTTCTTTGTGAGACACCCCCCAAAATCTGTGGCAAGGAGCTTGGATTTTTGCTGTTCGTTCCTGGGCACTTTGATTTGTGACTTCTTGGGGCATTTCAGTCCCCCACGTAAGTTCAGGGGTGGCTCCTTGGCAAACTGTAAATATTGACAGGCTTTCATGCCCCTTTGCCACCAGAGGGTGGGCTGAAGAACCGTATTCCAAGGGAATTCCAAGCTTGGCAGAGCTTTGTGGCTCCTTCTGCAAGAGTATGGAACCGCAGAGGTGCCTGCACCTGCCAGCCCATTAAGAAAACGGGGGTAACGAAGAATGGGTGTCGTGGTGAAGAGCAGGGTGTAGGCCACGGGTGTCACACGTCATTGGTGTGCGCAAGGTGGGTTCTCCATCTCCCCGGGGACGAGGGGAGCGCGTTGTAGGACCTGCACCAAGCACGTGCCTGTGTGCAAGGCAGAACTCGGTGTCGTGGCTCACGCTCAGTCTCCTGGTGCTCCTGGTGCTGCTGATACCACGCAGGGAAGTTCCACCCGCGGCTCGTCTCGGTTCGGTTTTCTGTCACTGGTACTTGCTGGGAATCTTGACTCCTTTCTTGCCTTGACCTGTTCTCCAAATCCCTTTGGAAACTGGGACCTGGTGTTTCCTCTGTCACCCTGAGCAGCTCCCATTCCTTGTGCTCCGTTCCCCTTCCTTTCTGCCCAATGTCCTACGTACAGCACGTTAAGTCTGACTGACAAAACCTCCATGCCCTTCTCCTTGAATTCATGTTGGAAACGTTGTATTAAACCACATCAGGGATGCTCAAAGGAAACTTCCTCAAACTATGGCACTGCCATTCACTTATAGGTGATTTGCTGAAATACCTTTTCAGCCAGGGTTCTCCTAGGGTCTCACTTCTCCATCCATCGCTCCTTGTGTTTGCAATGAGCTCTTAAATCCATATTGCTGATGACTTTTCTCCTCTTCGTTCCTGCTTCATGGGAAAGCAAGGACAAATTCCTTCCCCCTAGGAAACTTTGGAAGCTTATTCCAGTATGTGGGCATGTATATATTTGCAATTATAAGTTTTTTTTTTTTTTTGCAATTATAAGGGTTTTTTTTGTTTTCATGGGACAATCTAGATGCTGAGGAAAGACCTTAGACTGATTTTTCTTTTTCTCTGTCCACCAAGCTGGCACAGTGTGGTGTTTGATGGCAGCTTCACTGAATAGTAAACCATTACTCGAGACTCCAGGGATTGCACAAGTGAGGATGGATCAGACTCTCAACAGGTTGCTTGCAATCATGATGCTTTGCTGGAGACAGCCACCTGGCTTTTGAGGAGCTGGATTAAGACTCCCAACTCAACTCATGCCAGTTGTGAAGGAGCAGCACCCCTTGGATATGGTCCGTGCTCACGAGTGGGGCCTGACTGGGGACTGGTGCCTCAGAGGTGAGTAGGATATGGAGCCGATTGACCCCTTAGTTATCAGGTGTTGCAGTTTTTGCTCAGTGCTTCCTGACAAACAGTTTGAGCTGCCTCTACAGCCTGAAAAGACAAAACCTGGAGGGATGGGACACTACCAGGCAATGGTTCGTGGCCCTGTTTTCCTCCCCGGCTGTGTCTTAATATCCCTGTGTGCTCCGATCTTCCTAGGATCAAAGCTGAGCAGTTCTTTTGTGGTGTGAAGAGCAGCTAGTGCTGGACTGCTCCCTTCTGTTCAGACACACGCATTGCTCGCTGGTCAAGTGCTGCTTTTAGCTGCAGCCATCTGACCTGCGAGGGTCAGGATTCTAGGCTGGCAAATCCACACAACCGAGCGGAATTATAGGACTCGGTTGCCTTGGGTTTCTTGTTGCTGTGTATCCTCGTTGCTTGCTCTGGCCTGGGACGGTACCTGCAGTCTCCCAGGGTACCACTTGTTGAGCTGGAGGAGGAAGATTCTTCCAAACTCCAGCCCTCTGGCTTGCCAGGACATAATGCATCGTGCGACGGGCTGTTGGATCCCACGAGCTCCTGCATTTCAGGTTATTTGTTAGCTTGTGGTTGCCTCTCGCTGAGCTGCTAAGGAAGCTGCTCCGTCCACACATTCATTTGGTGGCAGTGCTGCCAGGGGCCCTGACACGGCGCAGGGACTTAGGCGCTGTTCTTGTGTTAGACCCATTGGTTTTTTTCAGGCCCAATATTAGGCTGGGCCTCTCTCGGCAGCTTGCTGTGCAGAACTGTGTTCTGTGCTGAGAGTTGAAGTTAATCCCTTCTTGGGGCAAATTAGCATCTCTTCATCTTTCTAACGAGCTGCTGCAGCTCTCTGCAGACACGCTGCTGGGTGAACATTCCAGAGTTGGTTGTTCTGGCCTCCAAATTTTGAGATTTCTCTCAAAGAAACCTTTGAGAGGTGACTGAGAGCAGACCCAGGGCGTCAGGACTGCACTGCTGTCCCATCTAGCAACGTGATGTTGCCCGCTTGCACAGCCCAGTGCTGCCTGTGGTAGTTCCGGCTTAGAATCATAGAATTCCAGAATCCTAAAGGTGGGAAGGGGCCTTTGGAGACCATCTAGTGCAACCCCCTGCACACACGGGGTCACCTGGAGCAGGTGACACAGGCTGCGTCCCAGCGGGTTTGAAGATCTCCAGAGAGGAGACTCCACAGCCTCTCTGGGCAGCCTGTGCCCGGGCCCTGGCACCCTCACACTCTTAAGAAACTTTTCCTTTAGTTCCTGCATGACTTTTGGGGCTTCAATTTGTGACCATTTCCTCTAGTTCAGTCGGTGGCCACCCCTGAAAAGAGGCCATGTGACAAGTATGAGCTAAAGCTGGGAAATAAGGGTTAGAGGAACATGTCAGACATGCCCAAAGCTGCATCTTAACTTATAAGTTACCTTATCAATTAACTAATACCAGGTGCTTTGTCATCCCTGGAGTTCAACCCCTGCTACTTTGCCTGTCTTGTTTTATTTAAATAAAAGCTGAGAGCTGTGAGCAAACCAGCACCTGCCATGGTAACACGAGTGCATATAGGAAGCCAGGTAAGTCGTGGACAACCTGGACCCAAACTACATAAAGCAACTTTATGGGAAACCATCCCGCACGGACTAGAGATTTTACCACAACTTGGAGCACTCGAGTCTGGGAGAAGGGCAGGAGCTGTTCCAAAGATCTCAACAGAGATTGAACCCCTTTGTGCTTCCCGTTCTACATGTGTAGAGTAGAAAATAGAAAACAGCAAATGTCCTTCACCTGCTCTAGAACCCCAGCAAGAAGATCTTGTCCTATAGGTTGACTTGTTTAATTTCAGCCATCGTCATAAAACAGGGCATCTCCAGGCTTGCTGGAGGAACCGTTTATATGAGGATGAGTCTTTGGGAGAGGCAGCATCTCTGAGACTGACTGAGTGGAAACGGGGCTCCCCAGGGGCCTCTTTGCAACCCCCAAAACGGTCCTTTTGGGAGGTGATAGGGAAGGAGGAGTAAAACATGAATGGCTGCAGTCTCCCTGTGTGCAAGTGCCACGTGCTCCCAGGGTCCCTGGAAAAGCCGGCGTTTACTAATCGTCCTTGGCTTTTCATTCATTTTAGGCTAATTTCTTTCCTGTCGCTAATTCGCCGGGTGCAGTTTGCCAGCGAGAGTGGAGGACTCCTCGCTCCAATTCATCTTTTGCTGTGAGTGAGCAGTGAATTTAATGAAATACTTGATCTCTGCTGAACTTCCAAGCCCTGTAAGCCACCGGAGTCTAACATTTGCCTTGGTCGGAGTCTTTCCTTCTTTAATGCCTCTTGGAAGTGGCTGCAGCTGGTGGTGCATTTGAAAGCCTTGAAGAAAGAGAAGGAGGTGGCAGTGCTGCTGACTGCTCCTGTGTCTGTGACAAGGGAAGGGGACACGGCGCTCGCGTCCTCCTAACACTGCTTCAACAGGTAGATGAGTTGGCTTTGTTTTCTAAAGCTGCTTCCCACTTGTATAAATACTAGTTCTGATAATAACCCATTGAGCTCCTGCTTTCACCTCAACCTTCTTGAGGAGCAGGAGTTGCCCAGGGAGAGGAGGTGACGGTGACACTTGGTTTGACAGGGGGACGTTTGTAGCGGGGAAATGAGGACTTGAGAAAAGCCAAGGGACCTTCAGTTCTCTGAATGAACCATTATTGGAGCTTCCTGGTGCCACACATGCCCGAGAGGCTGATTTTGTCTTTCTGGTATCATTTTATGTGACCATTGCTGTCTTTAAAGTGTAAATTACGTCCAAGACCCTCAATGTCACTGCTCCTTGCTTGGGTGCTGCTTGTTCTAATGGGCTCTCAGAGGGGTGCAACATCTCACCACGTCTTTTCCTCCCAGCCCCAATAACCCCCAGGGAAACCTCATGCTCTCCAGGCATGAGAACAGAATGAGAACATTTTCCTTCACACGTCTTCACGTTTTCCAAACTGAATTGTAGGGAAGGACCAGTTGGAATTAATGGCATCTCTTAAGTTCCTCTAGTAAGAGGTTTTGCTTTTGTCCCTGTGTTTATTCAGGGACCCCAGTTCTAAGGACCAATTACTAATTTCAATTCTGTGGAAAACTAAGAGACTTCTTAGCACTTCTTTGGGTGCCTTGGCTGTTGCGTATGGTGTATTTGACTTGTTCAGCACGCAAAAACACTGGTGACAGAGCTGCTGCCATTCTGTTTTGCCCCATTATTTCATACTTATTCTTTTTCTTTAAAAAAAAATCCCAAACTGTTGTTTTCTCCACTGTCTTCGGTATTTTTGTAGAAATCCAAATGCTTCAAGCTCATGAACACTCTTGCAATTTGGATCATTAGCACTAGATCCATTGATAATCTAGAGTATATCCTGATTTTTTTTTCTTTGTAAATGACTGCTTTAGGATCACTCAGAAATTAGCTGCCTGGCAACATAAAAGCACAGATATTAAAATGAATCGCAAGCCTTTCAACTATTTTTATTACCCTGCTAAATTTAGCCCAAGTGGAGCAGTAGCAGAACAGAATCTCGGGGGGATTTGAATGGAAGGCAAGGCAGATCAGACCCGGTCTCTCAAGCAGCAGAGAGGAGAGGTAACCTCAAATAAGTCTTTGGTGCCTGAGTGCTTTTATTAAATGCAAGTTCAACCCAAAAGCAGAGCGGTGTGGCTGCTCTCGGTGCAAAAAGAGGCAAAAAAGGCTCTCGTCAAGAGCCTCATTTCAGGTGAGCTGTTGAGTTGACCCAATGTGATTTCCTCGTCCTGCATCATTGCCTGTGACAAGAACTTTCCAGCTGGGGCCTTTCCACCTTCCCCTGTCCATGTCCCAGAGCTGCCTTGGTCTGGATATGGATGTGAAGCCCTGATCCTGCGGGATCTTTGAGCATTCCCCATGGCAAGCTCAACAGAGGTGTTTTGCTCCATCTCTTGGAGCATCCTCTTGATTTCTGAGTCCTGGTCAACTCGGGAGAAGAGCCATGACCTCCTCCTCTATGGTAGCAAAGGCGACTTGTGCTTCTGCAGAGCATCCTTTGGGACCGAAGGTGGGTCCCAAAGGGAAGGGCTGATAATTGCCAGCCTGTCTCCGGGCGCTGGGATTCCCTGCCTCGGTGTCGTCAAGCGGCTGCCTGCAGATTTATGGCTTGGATAAAGCCCAGGTCCATGACGTGCTGGCAGCAGGCGCGGGTTTGTGTGCTGCAGGCTGAGTCACTGCTGCCTCCCAGCGCATTGCTCCGAAGACGGTGTGTGGGCAGATGCAGCCTCCTCTTCATGCAGGTCCTTTCTGTATATATATGGGTTTTTTTTCCCACTTCTTTAATGAATTTTCAAATTTTCCATATTGCTTTGGCATCTTCTTTGAGCAACTAACTTCTCTTGAGCTGAGTTTAGGCACAAGAGCCGCTTTGTGGTGGCAAAAGTTCTCAGTGCATCTTGGAAGCTGAGGTCTTAGGGGAAGCCTTGGGCATCTGCTCCCCTCTCCCCAGCCCTACAGAAACGGGTGGTTTGGAGTTAATTGTTCTGATCATGAGGAGAAAGGGAACAGCAAGGATGAGATACAGGATGCAAATGTATAGGCAATGTATGTCTAATATGTGCAAATCTGTTGAATTTAGGGTGCATTTTGGGTGCTTGTCGACTTTTCCCATGTTGAAATGTACAAAAATTTTGAAATGTGGAGGCGTTGGGGAGGTTCATTCTTCTCACACATGCACTTCAAATTCCCTGTCCCAGGACAGTGACCAGCATCTATCCAACCTCTCTTCTTTAATACTGTAAAGCAACATTACGTGCTGCCCAGAAATAGCAAACGTATCATATATGTTTGACATGATACAAATCCCCCCGCCGCCGTGGATGATTCCCAGGAATGTTTTACTCGGCTCGCAAGCTTTACGTATTCCAGCTTTACCATCAGCCCTGGCCAGCGTGTGACCCTGCCTTGGAGAAATACATAATTATCATGAAAAACTCCACGTTTGGTTGATGCAAGGCTGCAAAACACAGTCCTCTTTCCTCACTTCCCTTCCTCAGTTCCCTTCCTCAATTTGAGTTGCCTTCAACTCAAATTGAGGGCAAAAAGCGTCACTTTGCTTCAAGATTTTTGCATAAACCAAGGGAACCACTTGCTGAGATAGGGGTTTCCTGCACCCAGGCATCCAAATGTGTGGTTTGGACTCTCTTCTAGTGACATTTTAACTTTTTTTTCCCTTTTTTTCCCCACCCCTCCCTACTTCAGTGTTTTAGGGGGGAATATTCAGGGGGAAGAAAATATTTGGCGCAGCTTCTTTTACCTGCAGTTTTTGAATTACCTGCTCTGGGTTGTACCCTGGTTCTTTCCTGCATCCAAAAGTATTGGGTTTTATTTTATTTTATTATTATTATTACTGACACCTTCCTGTCATAGAAATATTTGGAAAAATCGATATCCTTCCCTAGGAGGAAGCAGTCAGAAATTGGTGCCTTCTTCAATTTTTTTTTTTTGCGTTTAACGGAACCAGATGGCTGCTTCCCCTCCACCCCCAAGGATTTTCACATATCCCGCAAAATATGTGGGAAAAAGCGGTGGGATCTGGAGCGAAGCTGCGCTCGGCACCCGGTGCATTGCAGAGAATGGATCATAAGTGGGGGCTGCAACGGGCGTCACAAGGGATGAATGGGAGCGTCTGCGTTGAAAATACTTGGATTTTGGGGCAAACAGTTGAATAGACCAAAGCCTCTGCCATTCCTCTTAAAAATATCACTTGCTTTAGCTGCATCACAGAGGGAAATAGAGGGAAATGGTCCCACAGGGGCCAAGCTGTGGGAGAAGCCCTTCGGGCAAAGCCCCACGAGTGCAATAGTTAGGAAACAGCAATAGTTATTGCTCTGTTTTGCTAATAATATTGCTCTTTTTCAGCAGTCCCGGGCTGGGGTCGCTCATCCGCAGGCATCCGCCGCGCGCTGTTTTTAATCACCGCGGCGCCCGCGATTGCGGCATTTCTCTCCCTGAATTATTGATCAGGCTCCGGAGCGGGATGGGCCGACACAGGGGGGTTAGGAGCCCCCTGCCCATGATGATCCCATGTCCTGCAGCACCAGGGCCCCTTGGGCCTGCTCATCAGGAGCAGGAATTTAATTTTCACTCCTCTTGAAGAGGGGAGAAAACAGCAATTTAGTGAATCCGAAGCCTCCTCCTATGCAGCCCCTCATCCGGGGAGGTAGCAGCACAGCCTTTCAGGGGAGCTGGTGGGCAGAGCGCTTTTAATTTTCCTAAATAAAACGAGTCCCTTCCCCTCTCTTTGGTTTGATGCCTTTCGGCGCTTGTTTTTTTCCCCCTGGACCTTCCTTTTCTTCCGTTTCCCTTCGTGTTTGCCGGTGGGTCGGGCTCCTCCGCGCCCTCTGGCAACGGAGCCGGGAAGGATCTCGCTGGGGGACAGGGCTGCTGCGTCGCTTCCCCGCTTGGAGAGGACTCGCAGGGAGGGTCTACGTGCAAATTTTGCAGCCCAGGTTCACAATACGGAGCTTCTTTCCGTTCTGGTTTAAAGACAGTGGTAAAAATGACGATGGGGTTTAAGCAGAAAGCCCCCGAGTTGCTCCTGTTTCTTTGCTTGCTTCGTGTGTGCTGCCCATGCTCTGAAGGCTGAAAGGCCTGGGGGAGGAAGAGGAGCGTCCCAAGCTCCCTCCTTTTAAAGCACTGATCTTGCTCCCGGAGCAGAGGGCGTCAGCAACTGGCCTTAAGGACACGAGGCAAAATCCCGCCGGGCAGAGGTGCTCCCAGGCAGAACCGAGCCCTGGTGCTCCTGGCTCCTAAACCGGGACAGAGCTGGACCCCGTCACGGCGCGTCCTGGTGCCCGGGGGCTCTGCGGAGGGCCCAGCGGGAGCAAGGCGGGATACAGGGAAGCTCGAGCTCTTGGGAATCTCGGAGGAGGTGGGTTCCGAGCCCGGCCAGCGGCACCAGTCCCCAGGGCTGCCCTGTGCGGCTGGGAGCAGCCGCTGCCTTGAGGAGCCCGCGCTGCAGCTGGGCCAGGCCTGGGACAGCAGCCCGCTCCGGGGGCAAAGCAGAGGAGCTGCAGCCCTCATTAGGGCCATTTGCGTTGCTTGTTTCCCTGCTTAAGCACTTGAAAACAAGAGAAAATTACTGCGTTGAAATGGAGCCGTTAAAAGCACCGACTCCTTGGATACAGCTCTGAGATTGCTAGCAGGGAAATGAGGATACCCATAGTCTTCCTCGGCGTTTTTAAGGCTTGCTGCAGGGTGCCGAGTCCTCTCGGAAGACGTTTGTTCCCGGATCCCGCCGCTTTTCCCGGCAGCCCAAGGCTGCTGTGTCTTTAAAGGCCTCCGCGGAGGCTCCGTTGGAGGCTCTGAATGAGAGCAGCGAGGGGGGGTGCACGTGGCTATTGGCAGAGCTGCCTGTGACATCCCCGCGATCGGCTCCGCTCCGGAGCGGCGGAGCCGGCAGCTGCAGCCAGCGCTCCCGGAGCGGCGCGGAGCCCTCCGAGCAGCCAGATTTCCTGCAGAATTCCCCCCGAGCCGCTTGTGGCAATGAAGTCGCTGCTGAAATCAGCCAAGAGGTGACCTCTTGTGAGTGCAGGACCACCAGGGTGAGTTTATGCTTAAGGCCAAGTCTGCAGTTATTTTAAGCTTTAGAAAGCTTGACCAGAAGCTTTTCTTTTCCTCACCCCACACCCGTATCGTGCAAATAGGGTCTAGGTGTAAATGCGAGCGAGTGTTTCGGGGATGGGGACGTCACGCCGTTCGTCTCCGGTAAGTGACAGGGTTTCTACCTCTTAATAGGGTGACTCTAAAACCGATTCTCCTCTGCAATGCATGCATGGTGCCGTGCTTGCGTTCGGAGCTTGAGCTGAGCTTTCCCCTTCGTTTCTGTCCCTGGAAATGCATCTGCAGGAAGCAGGGGAATCCCTGAGATGACACTCTATCCGTGTCATTAAGGAGTTCCGCGCGCCGGGCTTGCGGGAGCTCCTTGCATCTTCGCTCGGGTCAGTTTGCAAAAAGAAAGCAGCCCCTGCCCCTCTGCAAGGCTGTAATTTAAAGGATTTGCTGGTTTGAAGCTGGCTAGTTGCTGGCAAATCTTGATGAGGTAGTTGGCCTCGTGCCATGTGAAATTTTCTATTTCATATGCAATGAATGCATATGAATGCAATGCAATTTTCTGTTGCTTATGCAATTTAGTGTTCTGCAGGACCATTATGTTCACAGCTATTTTAACCCCTTCTTTCATTATTTTAACCCCCTTACTGCACTGGATTTGGGTTTAGTGGAAGCTGGGCTGCCGATACCCTTTACTTTTCCATACGTGTTCCAGCCTTACCTAAAACACAAGGCAGTGGAAATGATGCTGCTGTCCTTGGAAATTTAGTGCTGGGATCTGATTTCTTGGGCTTCGTGCACTGGGCAGTGCTACAGGGTCTTCATCCAAGTGTGCTGGACCTGTTTGCTGTCCCTTAATGTCTTTAAAGTGCTTGTTTAGAATTGCAAGAATCACCTGTGGCTTCAGGAGCTCCAAACAGTAATAGCATCTGCTGCGATGGATGGTGAACGTTTCAGCGGGTGAAGGCTGAGTTTATTTTGCAGAAAACAGAGAGTCAGGTGGGTAAGAACTACCCTCTCGCAGCGTGGCAATAAGCAGGAGCGTCAGCTTAAAAACGGGAAGGGGGAAATGCTGTAGGTAGCAACGCTCCCAGGCAGCTTTTCTTAATGTCATTTGTGCTTCGGCTTGGGCTTGGCACGGGCCTGGCACACGAGAGGCGCCAGGAGCTATTTCTGCTCCGGAGCCTCTTTCCAGGTGGGATATTCTGGAATGGATTAGTTCAAGCGGAGGGAATTCTGCCCAGGATTATCTGGGAGGACAAGGGGTTGTGGCTGGAGATGCTCCCACCAGGTTTTCCCCCTTGGACAGGGAAGGTTTGGTAGAAACTCTGGTCCAGTCTCTTGCTGCAGGTGATAATTTCTCGCTAGCTTTTCAGGAAAGCCCTGTGGCGATGGACAGCCCTCCGGAATTGTTGCTGGGAAACAGCTCTGACGTCGCTGGAGCGATTCCCAAGGCTCGGGATGAGCCGGCAGCGCCAGGGAAAGGAGGGCGGCCGGGGCCTGCCAAGGGAGCCCCCTTCCCTGCCCGTCCTTCCTGAGGACCGGCCCACAGATACCTATAATGCTGTGTTTGGGACTGAATTAAAGCTCATCCTCCTCGGGAGCTCTTTGTATAGATGACTTTTTAACTATTTTTAACTCTTTCTTAACTATTAGCTAGCTTTTTTTTTCCTTCTCCCCCAGATTTTGTAATCAAAAGGATGACTTAGGACCAAGCAACTATTAAAACCTAATCAAACCTGGGTTTTGGCGTGCTATAGGCTGAGTTCTTAGCAAATGAACAGAGTTTGTGTTCCTGCAGTGCAGTTTCTTCCCTCAGTGTTGTTCCATGGGGCATGGGTGATGCCAGGTCGTGTGCCTAGGCTAGCAGGATGGGCCGAACACGCTGGAATATCCTCTGATAATCGTAGTCCTGCTTGATCTGATAGTCTCTCCTGTCCCAAAGCTCTAAGTTATGAATGGAGCTTATCCCTTTAGCTACCATGAAAGCCGGGCAGCAACTAAAGTTGTGCAGAAAGAGCAACGTGGCAGGTAGGGGCCCAAAGCAAAGGCCAGTCTTGAGTAGGAACAGGCTGCTGGATCTCAGCACAACCACATGGAAACCTGCAGAATCCCCAGCCCAGTGACCCCTTGCAACGAGTAGGTGTTTGAACATGTTCCAGGCACAACTTCAACGTCTTGGTTCCTTTCCTCACAGAGAAAAAACACTCATCTTCCACCCCTAGAAGGATTTCTGCCTTCATGTGCTGCCCAAGCGCCTTGCAAGGGCTGAGGAAGTTTCAGTCTTAGCCCCTTGGTGCTGGTCTTCACAGCCAGCGCGAGGGCCTCGTCCTTGTGTTGCGGACGAAAAGAAAAGCAGCTGTGACTTGAGTTAAGGTGCCTTTTTCATAAGCGTTTGGAGCGGTGGATATCGAGCGGTAGAGCCTCCACCTTCTCTGGGACTCATCTCTGTTGCAGGCGCTCACCTCTGCTGGCTGCTCCCTTCACATCAGCCTCGTGTTTCCATTACCTTTCTGTTTATCTTCTGCTGAAATGCTAATTTTCAGGGCAAACCACTCCAGTGCGTCCAGGAAAGACGTGTGGCTTTGGGAGCGAGCGGCAGGCTGCCCGCCGAAGTCTGGGCTGGGATCCCGGGGCTTTGGTGGAGGGAGGCCCCGGGGCTCCCGCGCTGCGGCCGAGGGGCTGAGCTGCGCTCCGGGTTGCTCTCGGGAGCCAGGAGCCCTGGAAAAGGCCTCGGAATTGGAAAACTGGGAGACAAATTGGAAAGCGGGAGGAGGGGACCGTGCCCTGGGGGCCTGCTCAGAGGCTGCCGTTCCTCAGCCATGCCCTGAGCCTCCGCGAGGACGGCCTCCTTTGCGGCCGGCCTCAGGAAGGCCCTGGCGCTGCAGTGGGTGTCACGTCCTCGTATTCCAAGGCGCTGGATTCTGCTCTGGAGTCTGTGCTCCGGGGGGAAACCCTCAGCTGCATCCAGGTAGAAGGGACAGGTTAATAAAATTGGACTTATTTGAAGAATAAAGGCAAAACGTGGCCTCGTTCTTGCGGGTGGGCTCCAGAGCAGCAGGGCCGCCACAGCCAGGCTCTTGGCTCCAGAAACGTGAAGGAGAAGCTGAGATGAAGGCTCTTGGCTCCAGAAACATGAAGGAGAAGCTGAGATGGGGTCTTGACTGGGGTTTAAGCCCACTTAAGCGGCAGATTCCAACCCGCCTTGGAATTACTTGGGACATGTTGGAAACCTGCAGCTGACTTCGCTTCCCACCTTGCCTGCGTTTCCTGCCCCCTTGTTCAGCTGAGGTTATTCTCCCTGCTTTCCACCTGAAGCCAAACCCTTCCATCTGCATCATAATTCCACCTCTTGATGTCATGTGGGGGTGGAGATGAAGATGTAAGGCAGTGACTAAGCGTTGGGGGCCTCTACACGGTGCAGTCAGATACATCTGGCCTGTATTTATTTTCTTTTTTTTCCAATCGGAACTGTTAAGGAATTGCAAAATTAAACCTCTTCCTTCAACTGGTAATAAAGCAGTGGAGACAATCCTGGCGAGGTGGTTTCGTTGGCTGAGACCTTGGCAGCTCGTGACGGTTCCAAGCGGATTTCAGGGCGTTCCCGTCGAATGAGGGGCTCCTTCCAGCCGGGGCTCTTCCCTGGGATAGGGAGCTGAAAGGAGGGTGTCCCAGAGGTTCTGGGGTGCCTGTTTTCAAGGAACAGCGCCTGGATTTCTGCAGGGTGCTGGTGGCACCCAGCTAACACAGGGAGCTGCATTTTGCAGCCTAGGTTGAGCTTAGGAGGGAGATGTTCAGGGCGCTCCACGGCCTTAGAGGCCCTCCTAGCAAAGCCGCGCATTGCAGCCCCTTGGTGCATCCAGCAGGGACGTTTTAGTAGAGCAAAAGCTTCGCTAAAAGCCGAAAACAGTGAGGGTCCCTCAGTGCAGAGGGAGCCCAACCTGAGGCGTCTCGAGCGCGTTAGTCAGTGGGACCGAGGAGCCTCCAACGGCTCCGCGTTGCAGCACCCCCTCTCCTGCCGCCCCCACTCCTTCCTGTGAGAAACCTTCCTCCCCGGCAGCCGGGGAGGCCGAATCCCCCCGAAGCGTGCGGCCGCTCCTAGCGATGGAGCCTGTTGCCATGGAGCCGCCGTTCCCATTCGTGCCGCCGGAGCCCAGTGAGGAAGGCGCCGGCAGCCTCGCGGGGCCCTGGCGCGGGGACGCGGCCGGGCCGAAGGAGGCTCCGCGTTGCCCTTTGCCTCCCCTCTGCCTCGGACCGGGGGTCTCCCTGGGTCCCGCTGCAGCAAAGTTTCCGGCCCAGGCCCTTGCTGCCCGTGTTCAGAACCAATTTGGGCCCTCAGTGCTCTGTACTGGGCCCGGTTCGGTTCGGGCCTCCTCGGGGGCTTATTCCTGAGCCCCCCCGAGTGCTTTGAGTCCTCGTGGGGCTGGATGCTCTTCCAGGCACCCACTTCTGTGTCCCATAACCAGCCTGAGGCTGCAGGAGCCTCCTCCCTGGCGCGTGGCTGGGCCCGGGGGTCTCCTCGGCCCGTGGAAGCGCCGCGTCCCGCCGGAGCGGGGCTGCGTTGCTGTCCTCAACTGCCCCGTTTGCTCTGCCGGCCTCCAAACCCAGCTCCAAACGGGGCCTCAACTGCCCCGTTTGCTCTGCCGGCCTCCAAACCCAGCTC
>VZSG01001609.1:0-19161 GCA_013398315.1 Nothoprocta pentlandii | reverse complement strand
CCTCAACTGCCCCGTTTGCTCTGCCGGCCTCCAAACCCAGCTCCAAACGGGGCCTCAACTGCCCCGTTTGCTCTGCCGGCCTCCAAACCCAGCTCCAGACGTGGGCAGCAGCTCCCCCTCCTGTCGCTCCTTTGTTCTCTTTCCCTGACCCAGATTTGGTGGCTTCCCTGGCGCCGCATCCACGTCATCTCGCTGTCACCCTGTCCCCTCTCTCCGCCCCCAGCGCGGCCTCCAAACTTGGCCCTGCTCCCGTCTGTCTCCCTGCCTCCCCCTCGCCGCGTCCCACGCCCGGCCGGCCAGCAGGGCTGATTCACTCCTTGACTGCACTGCTGCTGAGCCGTTCCAGCAGCACACACCTTCCCTTTGATTTCCGTTTTAATTTTTTTATTTATTGTACAAGGCGAATGCTCTGGAGGGCTGCTGTGTGGGGGCGGTTCTCGGGAGGGCGCAGCACATAAATGGCGCGTTCGGGGCCCGTCCCTGTGGGTGACATGGGGATAACGTGACTCTCGTCGTCCGTTTGCCTTGGGTTTGAGTCTGTCTCAAACTTAGGCTCCTTCTTTTCCTTCCTTGCTCCAATGGGGAGCTTTTCACGGTCTCTACCGATGTGTTTCCCAGCGCGGGACTCTGCAGGCAGTTCTAAGTGGGTTGGGGGCACTTCATGGGCTGGCTGGCAAAACGAAGCAATAAAACATGACTGTGTTAGAGGGACTCTTCTTAATCTGTAATTTGGAAATATCAAGCTAAATATGTTGGAAACAGGTGTTACTTTATGTCCTTAAAAACCCTGTAGTAACCTTTTGGACATGCAGTTCTCTCCTGAAAGCCTGGATTAATTGCAGGAAGGACAAGCATGGGATTGGGGAGGAAAGCGCAGGAGATGGTTTTATTGTTGGTCCTGGACCAGAGCTCACCTGCTCCAGTCGCTGCAGTTTATCCACCTGCTGAATTGCCTTTGTGTGTGTCCAAGCATCACTGCTGCCCTCCGTATCTCACACCACAGAAGCTAAAGGGCAGGGGACTTGCTAATTCCTCAGGTGTCTTCAGGGTCCTGGTGAGCGAGCAGAAATCACAGGTCATCTCCCCCGGTTGCCTTGGGGTTACTGTCCACGGGATGAGTGACAAGGAAGCTCCAGCCTGGATGTGCAGGAGCAATGAGAATTCCCGATGGAAACTCCCTGCAGCTCCCTCCTGCTCATTGTGTCGCCTCTTGTTGCAGGTGCCCGCTTCTCCGTGGTAGGACTCTGAAGATGTCCAGTAGCAACACGACGCAGGAGGCTCTGGAAATAATGAAAGAGTCAGAAAAAAAGGTGGTGGAAGAATCTGTGAACAAAACCAAATTTGTATCCAGGTCGCCAAGCAAGGAGGAGGGGGAAAAGGATGGTGGGGAGGAGATAAATGTGCGTCAGGAGTCTCAGGTAAGTGGGTAGTCCCTTCTGCACGCTTGCAGACTCACAGAATCACAGAATGGTTGAGGTTGGAAGGGAGCTCTAGGGATCATCTAGTCCAACCTTCCTGCTCCAGCAGGGACACCCAGAGCACGGGGCACAGGGTGGCATCCAGGTGGGTTGGGAGATCTCCAGAGGAGACTCCATAACCTCCCTGGAAACAAGTTCCTCCTCACATGGACATGGAGCTTCCTGTGTTGCAGCTTACACCCACTGCCCCTTGTCCTGTCCCTGGCCACCACTGAGAAGAGCTTGGCCCCTTCCTCCCTACATTCCCCCTTCATGAACTTATCCATGTTGACCAGATCCCCTCTCAGCCTTCTCTTCTCCAAGCTAAACAGGCCCAGCTCACTCAGCTCTCCTCGTTCGAGAGATGTTCCAGTCCCCTCATCATCTTGGTTGCCCTCCGCTGGCCCCTCTCTAGAAGCTCCACGTCCCTCTTGTCCCGGGGAGCCCAGAACTGCCCCCAATGCTCCAGGTTTGGCCTCCCCAGAGCTGAGTAGAGGGCAGGATCAGGATCCCCTCCCTTGACCTGCTGGCAACGTCCTCCTGATGCAGCCAGGAGGTGTCCGTTCATTTGTACACCCAGCCCTCCTCTGACAGGGTACTGGCTTCTCAGGTGACCTGAGTGTGTTTAGCAGTGAGAAACGCTACTGAGTGCCCCATCCGAACGCACAGGAAGCTGCCTGGGGGGAGGAGAGTGGGGAGAGAGGTTAGAGCAGGGCCTGTTAGGAGGCGTTTGGGATCTGCCACCTGAATCCCCTGCCTTCCCCTGGTGCCCTTCCCTGCATCTCCAGCAGTGGCAGTGATTTTGGGGAGTGCCTCAAGTCACTCAGCACCCCCTGCTTTGTTCTGCTGCAGGACATCATTCAGTTGCACATTAGCTGTCCTTCTGACAAGGAAGAGGAGAAATCCATGAAGGATGGGGCTGAAAAAGAAGAGAAAGACAAGAATAAAGAAAAAGCACCAAGGAAGATGCTGTCTCGAGGTCAGGTGCCGTCTGAACAGGACAGGTCCTGTCTTACCTGCCTTTACAATTCTGCTGGCCAGTGGTACAACTGCTGGAAGCAGGAGGGTTCATCCCTTGTTTAAGGCTGCACACGAATGCATCAATTTTATAACATCCTCTCAGGAATAAAGCATGGGGAAGGAGGGGAAGAGTTGTTGGAGATTGGCATGTGCCCCAGCAGAATTGCAGGCTCCCTGCACGTTCGCATGCATTTTTGAAACCCCCAAAAAACAAAAGGAGCTTATGGGGCAAGGTTTCTGTCCATGAACTGATCTGTTTTCCCTCTTTTTGAGGTCCTCCTAATGTGGCTTTGGGTTCCTTATGCTTTGTATGTAACCTCCTGGTCTTCTTGCTACCCACAACGAGCAGTGATGAATAGTCCCCAATTTTTAGAGTGAGGAAGCCTCAAAGTCATCTTCAGAGCTGCGGTAGAAACTGTCCTTGAGCCCAGGTGATGGAGGATCCATCCTCTGCAGTTCTGGGGCAAGAGGGGTCTTGTTATTATTATATTGTGACTTAAAAGTCACTGCTGAGAATAGGGCTGAGTTTCTTCGGGCGGCTCTGTAGGGACATCATCCTCATACATAAAGTTGTGGTTGCTGTGAGACACACACCTCTTCCCATTCGAGCTATTCTGGCACAGTGTTTTGTTAATTTGTGCTGATGCTGTTGTCGTTTCAGATTCCAGCCAGGAATATACAGACTCCACTGGAATAGATTTGCATGAATTTTTAGTAAATACACTGAAAAAAAACCCAAGGTAGGTCCCTAGTCAGTAAAACAACTAGCTAATGGGGTGAAAGGAGGGAGAACCTGGCAAGCAGTGCATATTTGATTGACTCTAAGTGTGTGATGTGGGGTGGATATATATATTCATATATCTGGGAGGAGAAGCAACTACAGAAGGTTCCTGCAAGTGTGTTTTACTTTTTGGAATTCAGAGGGGGCAGTGTAGGAACAAAAAACACAGCTGTAAACTTCATATACAGCAGTCAAGCAAAACATACTCTTACGTGTTATGGAGAGAAAGGCAAAATAATTTGTTTAAATGCAATCAGGAAGGAATCTTGATTATTCTAAACCCCATCCTCTAAGTGGCTGTCAAAACTTCACCTCTGAAGGGACTGCTGCTGTGTCACTAATAAACAGAATCAAGTCAGACACTGGCACAGGAATAACAAAGCTGGAATCTCTACAGTGGGGCTTCCAACGGAGCTTGTACACAATATTACCAGAAGCCAAGCACGATTAGCAAAACATCGACTTTAAATAGGAGAACAAAAAAAAAAGTCTGTTAATTTACTATAATGGTTATTAATTTACTATCTATTATATACTTTTTACTTTTCTGTTCTGTTTCGGTTTAGTTCATTTCTGTGGAGGGTATGTGAAGCTGATTGATGAACGATGCTGCTCTTTCCAGGCTCTTGTGACTTCTTTTCTGTTGTGGGCAGATGGGTACCAAACATAAGCTGTGTTTCACTGTCACTGAAGGTGTTATTTTCCTTGTTCTTTTCTTGACAGGGATAGAATGATGCTGCTAAAGTTAGAACAGGAGATTCTGGAATTTATTAGTGATAACAAGTAAGTGGCTATCAAGTTTGTGTCAAGCAGAACAGATTTATAATTTACCATTTAGGAACTTAGGTTCCCGGGGGAAGAGTGAGTGTCTTCTGGACACACTGCTCAAGAGGACTGTCCTCTTGTGCATCCTCCTCCACTCTGTGCCCATTCATAAAGTGGCAGAGTGCTCTATTAATTTGATATCAATTGGTTTATCATCTTATCCGCTGTGAGGGAGATTTGTGCTGTTGGGCGGCTATTTTCAACATAAACTGTAGGAGGAGAAACCAGGATTCACATTCCGGAATATGGGAGAGAGGAAGTGTTCTCAGCAGAGCTTGTTTTTCTTTTTCCCCCCACTTAGTAGGACTGGACAAGTCCTGACGTAAACACTAATAGAGGCTCCTGTTCCTGCTTAGGAACAAGCCTGTGCTTTTCTGCACAAGCTGCTCTTGTTTTAGGGGAGGCTCGTTCAGCTGGAGACTTGACCCTGCAAGCCCAGAGAATCTCACAGAATCCCAGAATGGTTGAGGTTGGGACCTCTAGAGATCATCTAGTCCAACCTTCCTGCTCGAGCAGGGACACCCAGGGCATGTGGCACAGGGTGGCATACAGGCGGGAGTACTCAGGCCTCTACTTGAGTCCTGACTAACTGCTTTGGAATAGGCAACATGGTCTGGGATCAGGTCCGAGCATCTCTGGCCTCTCCCTTCCCCTCTCTCCCTTTTGCTGTCAGGGTATCGTTGTCTTCCCCATCCTAACGGCTTCTCCCCTGTCCTCAGCAATCAGTTTAAGAAGTTCCCTCAGATGACCTCATATCACAGGATGCTGCTGCACCGGGTAGCTGCCTACTTCGGCATGGACCATAACGTCGATCAAACCGGGAAAGCCGTCATCATCAACAAGACCAGTAACACTCGAATGTAAGGAGGAGGCTAGAACCCCCTTCCCTTCCTGCATGGCACTACCTGACCCCCAGCCCCAGATCCCTGCCGTGGGCCAGAATGGGATGGATTTTATAGCAAGTATTTTGCCTTCATGAGAAAGGCAGGTCCACTGTGGAGGGTCCTGAAGAATCCTTCACTTCCAATCCTATATGTAAATATCTTCAAGCCCTTCCTGGCCTTGTACAGTTGTCAGAGAAAAGGCAGGACCTTCTCCCTTTTCCAGACAGAGAGAGATAGAGATAGAGATAGAGATAGAGATAGAGATAGAGATAGAGATAGAGATAGAGATAGAGATGGAGATAGAGATTTGTCACAGCTTCTGCATGCCCCTCGCCACCTTTCTGCAAGGAGTGGGTTTGTGAAGAAAGTCTCTGTCCATTTTTACACTTCTAACAAGGGCTGATTCCTCCCACAGCCCTGAGCAGAGATTCTCTGAGCACATCAAAGATGAGAAGAATGCAGAATTCCCACAGAGATTCATCCTAAAACGGGATGATACCAGCATGGACCGGGATGATAATCAGGTAAGGGGTAGGAGGATGTGCCTGCACGCTTTGTGGAGGTCATATGAGACTTTTCTAAGATTAGAATGACTCTAATTTTTTCTTGGCTTTCCTGCAGTAATAGTCTATAAAAACTTCTACTCCTCCCAAATGGCAGCATCCAAACATAGGAAGATTTTATAAAACACCATGGAAGTGGGAGAAGAAATTGGGCTGGCTCCATGCAGGGTACCGTATTTCTATACCCTGAACAGTGACTGCTGGGTTTAGGGTGAAATGTTTTGCCAGGGTTTCTTTGGAAGAGTCCCGGGGCTGAGCACTGCCAGATGTTTCTCCAGGGCCATGAAGTCACTGTGTCGTGGCAGTACCCCCAGAAAGAAGCCACCAGCAAAATTAAACCCTCCAGTGCTTGAGCTCAGCATTATTGCCAGTCACCTGGGCTTGAAACCCTCCTGACCCCCTGGCTCCCTTCAGGCTGTGGAAGGTGGCACCACACCTGAAATTTAGGGTTGGTTTGTCCGTCTGCGGCTGTTTTCCCGACCTGTCCTAGACAAAATCTTCAGTGTCAAAAAGAGGCCGGAGGCCGGCAGACCTCTGCACCAGGGATCTCATATTCCTTGCTGTTTCGCTCCCATCTGTACATCAATCTAACAGGCCATTATCACTTGCTTTGGGTCATGCTTTTGAAAGTAGAAGTTGTCAGGATAAGGAGCTGGCCATTGCAAACAGTGTCAGGCTCTGGTTTCCTCCACTCTGCAGGTAAGACAGCTGCCCATGAAGCACAGAACTGAGGTGGATGGAGTTGGCTGCTGGCCATGTGCCTTCAAACATTGGCCTCCAGCTTGGGACTCTTTAGGACTAGAATATCCTTCAGAAGATGTTCCCAGTCCCTCATTCCCAAATCAGGCAGAGTTCAGGCGTAGTGGTTGTGCTCGGTCCAGGTCCAGTGTGCCAAGACCAGGAGGTTCTCCGTTAGAAATAAGGGAGAAATACAAAATAAGCCTTAGAAATAAGCACCCAGAGAGTAGGTGCAAAGAGCAGGGGCTGTGTCACGGCTTCCAGACACACGAATCCCTGTCCGCTCACAGAGCTATGTAGAAGTACCAGCAACTGACTCTGCCCCCCTTCTCCTGTGGACAATTGCTGACCAGCTGAGCTGTGTTTGTCCCTTCAGATGAGACTCCCCTTGCAGGATGGGAGGAGGAGCAAATCTATAGAAGAGCGAGAGGAAGAGTATCAGCGGGTCAGGGAGCGGATATTTGCACGAGAGGTAAGCTCGAGTGACTCACCTGCCACATGCCCTACTGGAACTTTGTGGCAGAAGGTGTCTTGGAGTAAATTAAAAGGTCAGGTCTTGTCATTCCCTTTTCTAGAGTCTTGTTTCCACCGATGAAATTGGGGGCCTGACAAAGAGGTTGGAGCCATTAAATTAGAAGCTATGGCTCTGCTCCCCAGTCTGCTCTTCCCCTCCTTCCCTCATTAATTTTCCATTTTACATGTCAGGAGAAGTGTGGGAACTGACAGACAAGGCAGACTTGCCCCTTGCTGCCCAGCAAGATTAGATTAGATGAGATTAGCTTGTGGAGGGGGGTCCAGGATGACTAGCAAATCAGTCACGGAGCCTAAAAGGAGCAGCTTTCTCCCCATTTTTTCCCTGCTGCTGCAGCTTCAGTCTCCTGGCGCTGACCCTAGAGTGTCAGCTAGGGCTCTCTGCTTGCTCGAGATCTTCAATCCCTACATGGACCTTCTCTGAGGAGCTGAGGGCCACGCACACATCTGGTTTACAGAGAGGCTGCCGTGCCCTGCAACGGGTGGAATGAGGGACGGTGCCAAGTTCTAATGTGCCTTGGGTGGTGGTCAAAGTCCAGCTCCTGGCCTGCTGCTCTTGAGTGTCTGGGGGACAGCCCTTTTGTTTGCCCTAAGGGGAACTGCCACGTGCCTGGGCAAGGAGGGTGTTCAGGCATCTGCTGGGCTGGGTCTCAGGCTTTGGCCGAGGACTCTGCCCTCTGTAACCATGGATTTGTCTTATACAAAGAAGCCCAAAGCCACCCAGACGTGTTATTGAACAGCTCTGCCTGCAGCCAGAGCATAACAGGCACTGTCTGGGTTGTGCAAACTCCCGAGACATCTCGGAGTTGCTGCTCTCGGGGAAGCTTCGAAATGAGCCGGGATTGAGAGCCAGCTGGGACTGGACCATTAAAGGCTCAACAAGACTCCTGAGTGAACATGGAACCCATGTACAATACAGACCGTGCCTGAATCTCAGACCCTTAGTGCTCTGTTCCTCTTTGCTTGGAAATTGCCCAATATTTGTTGTTTCCAAAGTTGCTGAGTCTCCCTTTTTTTTTCTTCCCTCCCCTCTTCACGTGTTCTCCCTGCCTCCAGACTGGCCAGAATGGATATCTCACTGACAGCAGGTTAGTAGTGTTCACCAAGCACTGTTTGTGTCTCTGCCTTTCTCCGTGGAAGGCTGCATGACTCTATAATGATGCTTTTCTCTGATGTTGACCGACAGACTCTCCAAAGAAGGCTTTTCTTCTAGTTCTCACAAACGGAGGCAGATTTTTAGGTACCTCTGTGTGACTTATTTTTCACATTGTCCTGCTGAGTAAGTTTGCCCCATGCATGGCTGCTTGTGAAGTTATTCAAGTTGTATTTTTTGCAACATCAACTTTGGAGTCCTTCTTTTGCTGATCCATCGATTAAAGCGGAGGGGTGGAAGGTGGGAATGGCAGGGACGGATGGGGAAGCCGGAGGATTCCAGCACTTCCCAAATCCTTGTGCCTCTTGTTTCCCCACAGGGTAGGAAAATCCCTGCCCTTACAATGACAGGATCAGCATCCTCACAGGGTGGGTTTGTCCCTAATGCCTGACTTTAATGGCTTCATGATGGCAGGGAGGTGTCCGAGAAGCCCATTGCAACCCGAGTTGTGCTGCAGAGGGCTCTGGGAGCATCTCTGAGCAGCATTTTCTTATTTCTCTGGCACTGGTGGCTGCTGAGGATGAGAGGATGAAGAACAGGATGAAAACTGAGCGACCCTCTTGCCTGTTGTCCTCTTGTTTGATAGCCACAACCCTAGAGAGGAGACATCTCTGGATAGATAGGTGGACAGACACCTATGCTGGTGGTGTCTGGTGGGCACCCTGCCCTTCCCTCTTCTTCCCAGCAATCTGAATAGCCCCTAAACCAGCCTTCAGATTAGGTTAGAGAGACCCCAAGAACTTGTAGGTGACACCTATTAGGTCAGCTGTAATTTTGGCTTTGGGGATGCACTAATCCCCTTCACCGGTTTGGGGATAATTGCACTGCTTGCTTTTCCAAAGAGGTCTTTTTTTCCCTCTTGTGCCCCCAGTGGCCCAGGACATCGCCTAGGAAGCTCCTTCCGAGCTCCTTTTTCCCCAGCACAACGGCCTGCCACAGTATCAGCATCTTTTCCAGTGTCACCTTCCTCCACATTCCTCATCCGTGGAGGCCCAGGAACTCAGGACTGTGCTTAGGCTCCCATATGGTCCTGTAGGACCATAGGCTCAGCTGGGCTCCCATGTGGTCCTGTTCTGTCCAGATCTTGTCTGGCCCTAAGGGAGGTGAAGGATGGGAGCTCTTAGGGGAGCGATTCCCTGAGGTGTGCATGTTCCAGCGGGCAGGAAGCCCCACCACGGCTGGTGCAGAAAGTGCCCTGGCATCAGTCAGTCAGTCTGGCATCAGTCTGACGTCAGTCAGTCTGACAGACATCCTTGTCTTGGAGACTCTAAAACTACCCAGAGAGAAGCCTCTGTTTGGAGCCATTGGGGCTTTAGCGAGGGATCGTGCCCTGGCCCTGCTGGAATCCCCTCCAGATCAGGGATTAGGGCGAGGGACAAGTGCTCAACACCCTTGAAGAAGGAGAAGCAACATGTGGGTCTGCACGGCGCTGCTCGAACAAGCCGTGGGCTGTGGTGTTTCTTCACCGTACGCGGTGCCACCTTGCTGTGTCACAGAGCCGCCCCTGTTGGGGCCGTCGTGGGGCAGTTCATGTGGGTCCTGCTGCTGCCCCTTCTCCCTGCAGTCGTCGTCTGACTCCTCCGCTCTCTGCAGGGGCAACCGGGACAGTTTGCACCGGGCCTCGGGCAGCCGTCAGAGCAGCACCGAGAGCGACATCAAGTCGCTGGAGCCTCGGCCCTGGAGCAGCACAGACTCCGACGGCTCCATCCGCAGCCTGCGACCCCCCGTCACCAAAGCCAGCAGCTTCAGCGGCATCTCCATCCTGACACGGGGGGACAGCATTGGGAGCAGCAAGGGCAGCGCTGCCAGCAGAACGTCCCGGGCAGGTACCGTGTCGTTCACCATCTTCTGCCAGGAGGCATCTGGGACACGGAGTCGCCGGGCTGGGATTGGGCCGTGTTGGTGCTGGTGGGAGATTAGGTGGTCCATAGGAATCCATACAGACATAGGGATGCACCTAACGAGCATCCCAGTGGCTTTGAAAGCCACCCGTTCCTCTTGTCGTTTCAAGGTGCCTGTGTCATCTCCTGGGACACTGTTTCCAGGGCGGCGTTTACCCTGGTTCTTGCAACCACCCCTGGCACTACCCCATCAACTGCTCCAACAGTTATTTGAGGATCTAGCCCAGCCATGTGCAAAGCAGAGCAAGAGAGGATCCATTTTTTTGCTCTGTCTCTGTTTTTCCTCCAGGTCTTCCCTGTGCACGGAAGCCAGTTGCTTTCCAGATGCTGCATAATGGCGAGTAATAAGAAATGCTGTGCAAAAAAGACAAAAAGAAAATGTCATTTCTCTGGGAGCCAAAAAAAAGCCCCATATCCGACTGTTTGTTCAGAGTGGAGGAACTCAGCAGTTCTTTTTCCATCTCAGCCATCAGCCGCTGGGCAACTGTGAAAAAATATTTCCCCTTTTCTAGCGTAGGTGACGATCCAGACCTCCTTATCAGAGTGCCTGTTGAAAAGCAGTAGATCAGAGGCAGAGCTGGTTAAATAGCAGCCGCTGGCCATTTGAGGGATAATTTCACAGCCCTTTTCTTTTAGTATGGCTGAAATGCTGAGGAGGGCGACACGTTATCGCTCGCCTTCCTCCCGCTCCCCGTGTCCACGTGCAGCAGATGGAATTCAATCCAGCTGCAGTGCAGGAGATAGCGACAGGGTCTAAGTCACCCCGGCACGTGGGTGTTTTTCTCTCTCGGATACCGACCCTGCCATGTCTTTGTCTCTTCCAGGTCTGGTTCTCGGTGCCCCCGATGCCTGCAGCCAGTCGCCGTCTTCGCAGCCCAGCCGGGGCCTCCTGCCCTGCGCCGCCCAGCAGCCTCAACCGCAGTCACCGCAACAGCCTCCACCGCAGACGCAAGGGCTGCCACCCACGGCCCAGCAACAGCCAGCCATGAGTAACCACATGATGTCGCAGGTGGGTTGCTGCAGGGCTCACTCAGCCGCTGGGGCACAGAGGAGGGAGGTGCAAAGAGACCCGCCATGGGGAACACCTTGCCTTGCCCTGTGGGCTTGGGGTGGCCTTCTGTTGCCACCTCGTAGGGAGTGACGGTCCTTCTGTGATGTTGGCAGAGCGGGAGATAGTCAAAGAATCCTGGAATCCTTAAGGTTGGAAGGGACCTTTGGAGAGCAGCTGGTCCAACCCCCCTGCACACGCAGGGTCACCTAGAGCACGCGGCACAGGGTTGTGTCCAAGCAGGTTTGGAAGATTTCCAGAGAAGGAGACTCTACAGCCTCTCTGGGCAGCCTGTTCCAGGGCTCTGGCACCCTCATTGTTAAGAATTTTTTCCCTAAGTTCCTGCGGGGCTCGTCCCCGTAACCCTGCACTGGACTCTCCCCACTAGCTCCACATCCCTTTGATCCTGGGGACCCCAGAACTGGACATAAGACTCCAAGATGTGGCCTTGCAGTGTCCACATATGATGCTGCAGTGTCTCAGCATCAGTGTCTCAGCTCAGCAGCCCCTTCCATATCTGCTCGGGTCAACGAGGGTTCTGCAGCACTTGGGTGGGTGACAGTTGCCCATTGCCAGCTGCCCTCCCAAGGTAACCAGGGTCTCCTAGAGTTAGCAGCAGACTGAGCACAATGTCCTGGATGGCAGTTTGAGCCCATGATGGATTTCGGAAACTGTTCCCCTTTTTCTGGCTGCCATGAGATCACTCTCTCCAGTAGAGGTGAGTCTGCCCTGCTGAACTGGAGTGTGGTAGTGTTCAGGGATGCTGGCATCAGAGCTGTGCAGAATTTCTGTTTCTAGAACAGAATTCTGTTTTCTTTTGCATCTGCTGCTCCTTGGCTCTTCTCCTAATGGTTTAGCTCCTGAAAAACTGCTCTTGTGCATTTGGCTGCTGGCAAAAGGTCAGAAAATGCAGGGTCTCCCACGTGCATGAACCTTCTGTCCCACCAAAAGACAAAGCAGATGAACAAAAGGAAGCCAGTGCCCGCGGCACTGTGTGGTGCTTGAGGTAGGTGTTGTCACAAGGCCACGTCAGCAGGTCCCCCGGGAGATGGAAGAGGGGCCCGTGCAGGAGGGTGAGGCTGAAAAGAGGCAGTTTTACCAGCAGGGAAGCCAGGAAGCTCTGCAGAGAGAGCTGGGAGCCGGGGCCACACACAAGCGGAGGGTGAAGACGGAGAGACACAAAGGTGGCCCCGGGAGGACAAGGTCCTCCTGGTGCTCCTAACAGTAGAATTGTGAACGTGTGTCGCTGTTTGCGCCAGGCAAGAGCTGCTTTGCAGACCCGGCGACCTCCCCAGCTTCCGCAAAGTGACGGGCTGGGCTCCGTATCTCCCTTCACGGAGACAAGGAGGCTCTCCCGCACTGGTCCCTGTGCTTTCCACCCTTCTGCGCTGCTCTCCCTCCTTCCCCACCGTGTTTGCAATCGGTTCCGTGGACTAACCTTGTTGTTCCTTCTTTCTCTCCTTCTTCCCATCCTGTTCATCCTTCTTCCCTGCCTCTCTTCCTTCCCCCTACACCTTTTCCCACCCAAATCTTCCTCCTTGGCTCCCTTCTCTGCTGGTCTCAGCCGGTCCCAGCGCTGCAGCCTGTTCAATATTCTCCAAGCTCCTGCCCCCAAGTCCTCTTGCCAGTCTCTCCACCCCAGCAGTACAACATGGTATAACCCCCATTTCCTCTTCTGCACTCTCTGTTGTGTTCTTGTGGTGGATTTTTGTGGTATTTGGGTTTTTGCTGGTCAGATGTGTTGCGGCTGCTGCACCCAGAGGGTTCGGGGAGGCCCTTCGCTGCAGCAAGGCCAAGGCCACGGGGCGTTCAAGGAGGTGGGAAGCCCAGACCTGCCCCAGGAAGAGCTGCCTGTGCCCAGCACGGGGGTTCCAGGGCCTGGGGCACCCCTGGGTGCCGTGAGCCTGGACCCTGCCCCATAGCACCCTGGGCTGGGGGCACCTCAGTGGCGATGCTGCAGTTGCTGCTCCCTGAATGTCCTTGCTCCTGCAAAAAGCTCTTGGGCTGGAACTTATTGCTGGGGCTTTCCCAGAGCCCCTTGGACCAGAGCACAGCCTGCTGTGCTGGGAACAGCCATATCCCATGTGCCTTCCTCCTCCATCCCCCCCCTCATCCCCAATGCAGGGTGATGAACTCAGCAACCCCTTCGGGCAGATCAGCCTCAGTCGGCAAGGCTCGGCAGAAGCACCGGATCCTTCCTCGGCCATGTTCCAGTCATCCCTCATCTCCCAGCACCCGCAGCAGACGGGATTCCTCATGACGTCCCCTGGGCAGCCCATTTCCACCTCCAACTACTCGGCCTCGGGGCACACGCCCCCCACACAGCAGGTGCTGCAGCCCCAGAGCTACATTCAGCCTCCCCAGCAAGTAAGGACACGTGCAGAGCTGGGCCGGGGAGCACAGAATCACAGGAGGGTTGAGGTTGGAAGGGACCTCTAGGGATCATGTAGCCCAACCTCCCTGCTTCAGCAGGGACACCCAGAGCACGGGGCACAGGGTGGCATCCAGGTAGGTTTGGGAGACCTCCAGAGGAGACTCCACAGCCCCCCTGGGCAGCCTGTGGCAGGGCTGTGTCACCCTCCATGTGAAGTTCCTCCTCACATGGAGATGGAGCTGCTTGGGTTGCAGCTTGTCCCCGTTGCCCCTTGTCCTGTCACTGTCGTTGTCCTGTCACTGAGGTGGCCAGTGAGCAGCGCCGAGAGCAGCACCTTGCAGAGGGTCCCTCTCTGCTCCTGCTCAATGCACATGGGCCAAAGCACCAAGTCGGCTGCCTGCCCTGTGCCCCCCTGAGCTCACAGGGTGCTGGTGCAGGGGTCCCCATGGCCATTCCTGGCACGTTACTGGGGGAGGGACAGCAGCCATCAGAGCCCAGGTTCGGGTCTGACACTTGTCAGCAATTTTGGGGGTCCTGCAGGGTGTTAGGACCCCAGGGATTAGTCTCTGGGAACTGGGGCTCCCCTGCTCTTGCACTGCCGTGCTGGGAAAGGGAGGAGGGGAGGGAGCTGCAGCTCCCAAGGCGCCGTCATCTCTCTAGAGCCAGAACCTTGCTTAGTTTCACTCCACAGACACTAAGCAAGGTTAGAGACAAGCTGGCTCTGGGGACTAGCTTTCTTGGTCCCATTCTCACCATCTCTTTTCTTGCTTCACATAGATTCAGGTTTCTTACTACCCTCCCGGGCAGTACCCGAACTCCAGCCAGCAATACCGATCTCTCAGTCACCCAGTGGCCTACAGCTCCCAGCGCACCCAGCAGCTCCCCCAGCAATCCCAGCAGCCTGGTAAGGGGAAGCGGGGGCGGGTGCACGCGTTTCCCTTCACTGCAGCTCTCTTGACTCTTCAGGAGCTCCCATTTACTGGCTGGGGCAGCAGGCCCTTCCCTGCCTTGAGGGCACTACCCTTGCTGCCTGTAGGGCTACTCTGAGCTGTGCCAAGGGGAGCTGAAAGCAGCCCAGGCTGCTGGGCCTCTTTCAGTCTCTCCCTTAGGTCTCAACAAGCAGTATGGACATCAAAATGCAGTGTGCACTGAGCTGCTGTAAGGTGGATTTAAAGTCAGGAGCCGTGTTCAGATCTTTGCACATAAAACAAAGGCCTTTCCTCATTGTTTTAGCCAAAGCAGGACCTGACTAATTACATGCAAGTGCCTGGCTGCCTGCTGAGAAACTCCTCCATTTCAACCCCGTCCTGACAGGTTTACAGCCAATGATGTCCAACCAGCAGCAAACCTACCAAGGTGTCATGGGGGTGCAACAGGCGCAGCCCCCTGGCCTCCTCAACAGCCAGCGGAGCAGCCTGGGGGGACAGATGCAGAGCGTGATGGGGGTGCAGCAGGCGCAGCCCCCAGGCCTCCTCGGCAGCCAGAGGAGCAGCATGGGGAGCCAGATGCAAGGCCTAATGGTCCAGTACACTCCACTGCCTTCGTACCAGGTAGGCATCGCCTGTGCTCAGGGGAGGGCATGCTGGGCAAAGGCCTCGCAGGAAGCACCTTCCTGTCTTGTGCCTGCCCTTGCCTGGGTAGGGTTGCTCCTGAATGCAGTAAACAGGAGCCTGTCCTTGTTTTCTGCCCTGTCGGGACCTCTCTGGCGCTTCTTTGGGGCCAGTTCTCCCTGCTTTTGTTGTCTCTCCACTGTCGTTTCACGGTGCTGAACCTCTCTCTCCCCATGCAGGTCCCTGTGGCCAACGAGTCCCAGAACGTGGTCCAGCAGCCCTTCCAGCAGCCAGTGCTTGTCCCGGCCAGCCAGTCCGTTCAGGGGGGGCTCCAAGCTGGAGGGGTTCCCATCTACTACAGCGTCATCCCAACTGCCCAGCAGAACGGCACCAGGTAAAGCGGTTGCTCTGCCCTCCTGAGAGGGCATCATGTCCTCTCCCTGCAGCTCAGGGGGGCAGCCGGGCACTGCAGACACTTGTCCTCTCTTGAGTGTCTTGAGACTCTTGAGTGTCTCTTGAGGACAAGTTGCCCGGTCCAAGCCCCGCAGCCCAGCAGCAGCTGCTGCTTTCCGAGCAGCTGCATTTCCCAGCATCTCGTGTGCCAGGGGGCTGCTGGCACGAGCAGGCAAACGGCTTCCCCCATCGCCAACATCTCACCAAAGCTCTCTGCTTCGCAGCCCTTCCGTGGGGTTCCTTCAGCCTCCTGGCTCTGAGCAGTATCAGATGCCACAGTCGCCCTCGCCCTGCAGCCCGCCACAGATGCAGCAGCAGTATTCAGGTAAGAGAGGCTGCTGGCCCGTGTTGGCACTGATTCTACCAGGCTGGGTTTAAGAGGAGGCAGGCGGGCTGAGCAGAGCAGCCCATTCACTGCTTTGCACCAGGAATTTCCTCCTGGAATGTGGCTCAGGGGCCTGGCTGCAGCCAAGGCTGCTCGGTGCCTGGGGTCCCCTCGCTGCAAGGGACAAGCGAGGTAGGCTCAGGCGCTGGCAGCTGCCGTGGCCTCCAGACTCCCTCTGCTGGTGACGTGGCTTCGTGTCACTAGGGCAGCTCGGAAGTAAATTAGTAAATTTATTAGTAAATAATTAGTGCAGGGGCAGCAAAACAAGAGCAGGGAGCTGCAAAACAAGATATGGGGGCACTGCGCCCACCTCTGTCACCAGAGCCTTTGCGTAAGGGTTTGGCCTGATGAGGCCAGAGTTGCCTGCAACTTGTTTCCTCCACCCCTGTTTTCCTCGGGTTGGAAGTCATGGCTTGACTGATGTGACACCAGAGAGGGGTGTTGCTCTGCAGAGGCTTCGCAGGGCCTCTCCTCACCTGTCTGAGCAGGAGGGATGGTGGAGGAACCTTGTGAGAAAGCTGCTGTCGCTGCCTCTTCCACAACAAGCAGCAGCCTCCAGAGCCTCGGTATCTTAAGCATTCTTTGGTTCTATGATTCTCTGATCTCTGTGGCTGTTTCCTCTCCGCAGGGGTGTCTCCATCAGGCCCCGGTGTGGTTGTGATGCAGCTGAATGTACCCAACGGCCCCCAGCCCCCCCAGAACCCCCCCGTGGTGCAGTGGAGCCACTGTAAGTACTACAGCCTGGACCAGCGGGGCCAGAAGCCGGGAGACCTCTACAACCCGGAGAGCAGCGCTCAGGTATGGAGAGGCCTGTGAAGAAGGCGGCTCAGCTCTTGGGCGCG
This sequence comes from Nothoprocta pentlandii, assembly GCA_013398315.1. Classification (NCBI taxonomy): domain Eukaryota; kingdom Metazoa; phylum Chordata; class Aves; order Tinamiformes; family Tinamidae; genus Nothoprocta; species Nothoprocta pentlandii. The sequence continues at coordinate 2,656 of VZSG01001609.1, read as the reverse complement.
CACTGGTCCCCAGTACCCACCCTGCATGGGCAGGGGGAAGCGCAGTGCGCTCACCCCATGGTGCTGGGCAGGCGTGGGGCGGCTCGCGGGCACCAGGGGGTCTAAGGCTCTCCGTCCCGCAGGCCGGCGCCCAGCTCACCAGCCCCATCACCTCCCCAACGCAGTCCCCGACGCCGTCTCCTGTCACCAACCTCAACAGCGTCTGCACAGGGCTGAGCCCCCTCCCGGTGCTCACGCAGTTCCCCCGGCCCATGGGGCCAGCACAAGGTAAGGGGGAAGCGTGGGGGACAGCGCAGGCCTGGGGCTCCCCCTTAGCCCCTCAACCCCCTGCCAACATTTGCTCCCGTCCTGCAAGTGGTGGCCAGTGGCAGGACAAGGGGTAATGGGTATAAGTTAAAACCCAGGCAGCTCCATGTCCATGAGAGGAGGATCTTGTTTGGTGTGAGGGTGCCCGAGCCTGGCACAGGCTGCCCAGGGAGGCTGGGGAGGCTCCTGCTCTGGAGGTCTCCCAAACCCACCTGGTGCCACCGTGTGTCCCGTGCTCTGGGTGTCCCTGCTGGAGCAGGGGGTTGGACTGGATGATCCCTAGAGCTCCCTTCCAACTTCAACCCTTCCATGATTCTGTGGTTCTGCAGGTGACGGGCGTTACTCGCTGCTGGGCCAGCCCCTGCAGTACAATCTGTCCATCTGCCCCCCGCCCCTGCTCCACAACCAGCCCAACTACAGTGCACACCAGGTAAGGCCGCGTTGCATCCACCCCTCCTGGGTGTCCTGGGCGCTGGGCGAGCACCTGTGCGCAGGGACCGGTCAAGAGGACCTGCCTGGGTAACAGGCGGCCTCCCCGTGCAGCAGGGCTACCCTTGGGAACGGTTCTTTTTGGAGCCTGACATTGGGCCCAAATCTCACCCAGCTTTGTCCAGGGGCAGTGTTGGCCCTGAAGCCACCAGTGGCTGTGCCCTGCCCTCATGCAGCCCCCCCAAACAGCCACGGCATCACCCCAAAGGTGCCAGGGTGCACCCAGGTGTCTCCATTCCCCTTGGCACTCGCGGCCGGGTCACGCTGGGTCTTGCTGTGCGCGCCGTGAGGCCTGCCCGGGCCGCGGTGTCCCCTCCTAACAGGTGACACGTCACTGTTTTTACTCTTGAAGGGGCAAACTGGAATGAAACATGGAAACCGGGGCAAGAGACAGGCCCTCAAGTCGGCGTCCACTGACCTGGGGACCAGTGACGTAGGCAAGTGACCCCCCTCCCTTGCCCCCCACTGGGTCCTTGTTGCAAGGAAGCAACTGGCTTCTCCCTGCAGCAAATGCAGAACCTGGGGCCGAACACGGTGCAGTGGGACTGTCCCTGCAGGCTCCTCGTTGTCCCCCGTGTCACCTCTGTGTCACCAGCACCGAGTGCAGCTGTTTGCAGGGGGCCCTTTTAAGAGCTGCTTCCCGGAGCGCTGCGCCCTCCGCGCCGGCGTGTTCCTTACATGCCGTGTTAATATTAGCAAGGAATCCGGGCGGCCGGCGCGCCGCTAAGCCCCGAAGCTGGAGGGGAGCCGCGGGCGGCCGGAGCCGGCGCGCGGGGACCGCCGAGCGGAGACCTGGGCGCAGGAGGGGACTGTCCCCGTGAGGAAGCACCTGGGGGAAGGGCAGCGGGGCTGGGGCAGCCCCTTCCCGGCACCACGGCCAAGCGGGAGCCGATGGGATGAGCAGATGCATGAGCCGATGGGATGGGTCTGCCGGAGGCCAAGCCCAGGCAGAGCCTGGCGCTGCTGCAGCCGTGGGCAGCCCGGCCTGTGTGTCTCTATGGGGCATGGGGGACCCGCATGGGGCATCGGAAGGGCACCGCAGGGACCGGGAAGTGGGGACGGTCAGTGTGAGGAGTCACTGGTGGCCGCTCGGGAAGGGCATCCCCAACGCAGGAGCTCCGCTCCGCTCCGCTCTGCCCCTCGGGCTCGCGACTCCCACCCCAGAGCTGGGGGGACGTCGGGGGCAGCCCGAGCTGCCGCGACCGACACGCGCTGTCTTCCCGCTGCAGTGTTGGGCCGCGTGCTGGAGGTGACGGACCTGCCCGAGGGCATCACGCGGACCGAGGCCGACAAGCTCTTCACCCAGCTCGCCCTGGCGGGCGCCAAAATCCAGTGGCTCAAAGAGACTCAGGGGCGGCGCGGGGACGGGGACGGCAGCGGCCCTGCGGAGAACGGCCGGCACCCCGACCTCGCTGCCTTATACACCGTGGTGGCCGTGTTCCCCAGCCCGCTGGCCGCCCAGAACGCCTCCCTGCGCCTCAACAACTCGCTCAGCCGCTTCAAGCTGCGCGTGGCCAAAAAGAACTACGACCTGCGGGTGCTGGAGCGCGCCAGCTCGCAGTAGGGCTCGCCTGGGCCCCGAGCACACTGGACTGCGGGCGCTTCCGTCTCTCTTCCTTCCCGCCCTCTCTTCCTCTCACCCTCCTTCCCTGGATATATTTATATGGACATAATTAAGAGACAAAGAAATTGATTTTTTTTTCTTTTTTTTTCTTTTTTTTTTAATTTTTGGAGTGATGCCCATGCCCGCCCACTCTCCCCTGTGTATATTGTTTTGTTAAGCACTGTGTTGAGCCGCACATACAGGTGTTGATTGGTATGTTCACTGCACATTTTATTTAATCTGATTATTATTTTGTGG
>VZSG01001608.1:30883-41352 GCA_013398315.1 Nothoprocta pentlandii | reverse complement strand
CAGGACCTCTCAAAGATGATGGAGAGAGGCTGAGCAACAACCTCGGCCAGTTCCCTCAGCACTCTTGGGTGCATCCCATCTGGGCCCATAGATTTTTGAGTAGTCAATTTGCCTAAGTGAAAGAGTCAATTTGCCTAAGATCAAAGAGTCTATTAAAAAGTAAAATAGTGAAAAGCAGTTTGCAGTGACTCTGTACTTTTCCTGAAAGATTTGTCATTATTCCATACAGCTAAAGTGTGTACAGCCTAATAATAGTCCCATCAAGTTTCTTTTTCCCACTGAAGGATGCTGGCTAAACAAAACGCGTATTAACTCGTGGCACTCATATTGGCCCTTTTTGTTTCTCAAAAATCAGAGTGGTTAGAAACATAATTATGAAATAAGTCATAGTATATAAAACAAGACCTGTCACCAGTGTGAAGAATGTTGATCAATAGAATTTCTTTTATTACAGTGATATAATCTAGAAATGGAAAGTGAGGGAAGGCAAAAAGCTAAACAAAATAAAGCATGGTGAGACAACCAACCTAGAAACTCATTTTGAGCTCATGGGCTCATTATGAAAATATCCCCCATAGACTGGTTCTGTGTATGATGTGTATGATGACGATCACACTTAGTGCTTTAGGATTGCAAATTTCAAAATAAATATATTAATGAATATTAATCCCAACTTGTTTGTGAAGATGAGTAGGCAAAACAAATTAATTAAATGAATATTAATATTAAAGTCATTCACCAGTAAGTATTTCAATATTTAGTAGAACAAATTTTAATGATTTTCAGTGAAACAAAGATAAAATTACTACTACTTTTTCTCTCAATTTTCTGTGACCCAAAATGAACATGCCTTCTAAAGATGGAAAAGCTGGTACAATGGATGAGATTTGAGACTGCAGAGAGATGAAAGCAATGTTCAGCTGTGCTGAATGCTGTGCTAGTTTGTACACTTTACTGTATAATGGCTATATTTCACTTAAAGGTAGCTAAATGAGAGTGAGCCCTTTCTCATGATTAAAAAATGTTTTTTTATTTATTTTTATTTTTATTTTTATTTTTAAAAACCTTTGAGGTATGGTGACCTGAATCCCCCACCAACCATACTGCTTTGCTTACTCCCCAGTAGTTCTCTTTTTCCTATTCTACAAGAGAAATGTTCTTTTATTACTGTGTTTACTCACATATTTGCTACATGAGAGAAAGGTCAATAGGATTATATATTTAGTTCTGTCTCCTCCTAGAGCTGTATGGGTCACCATAATAAACACCACTGTTCTTATTACTCAGCTTTGCTCCTTAAGTACAAGGTTGAACCACAGGAAAATTTTTAGTAGGTGTGAGGTGGTTTCTAAGGCTGTTTACATTTCCAGACACAGTTTGCAAGACACAGTGTTTTAAATGAGGTATGAAATAATTCAATCACTCCATAGCTGTTATCACAGCTGTAGACTTTTTGATCATTATGTTTATACTATACTACTGGATTTTTTAGGGTGAATGACACTTTTTAACAAGTGAAAGAAATTTCAAGGGATCATGGTTGTAAATTACATATTCTATTGGCTAAAATTATTTGAGATTTAAGTCTTTTGCTCATGTGAACTAAAAAAAAATGTTGCTCCTCTTTTTTCTTTATTAGGAATGTTGTATAGCATTTTTTTCCTTTCTATTTTCTCTCTTCCCACTATGCCGAGTCTATTAATTCTCCAAGAAAATGTTGTCTATTGCAGACTAAAGAGGGTTTTTTTTTTTTTAAGTTTCTAGATGATTCTACTTAGAAAGACACAATGTCCCAAATCAAGGTCCTAGGAAGAGCAGTGTTTTAAATAGCCTTCTATAGTGTGGAGGAATTGCTTGAAAAGGAGAAACTTTGACAAAAACTAGGACCTAACAGAAGTTTTGGTATTACAGAGGCTTGCTTAGGTGATACACGGTTACCACTTCCAGGATGACCGGTTCACAGGGACCCTGCTCCCCCATGGTGCCATAGGCAGCACAATCTGCTCTCCTCGCAGATGCTGAGAGCAGTAACAGAGGGTGGAACGGAGTGAGGACACTGCGACCAGACACTTGCACTCCCTGTGCCGTGTCACTGACAGGCTGTGCAGTAGCTGCCCAGTTGGGGATAATAAGTATGACTATAGTCATTCAAGCTCCACCCGAATGTAAAGAATAAAAAATGAATGAAGGAGGAAAAAGAGGAGAAGAGTTCATCATAACTCTTGGGTCAATTGACGGGCTGAACGCCTTTCACCCCCTCGGGTTGGAACACTGGCTGAGGGGACTCAGAAGTGAGAGGGAAGATTCCATCATAAACTCCTGGGGCAGCTGACAAGCTGAACCTCTTTCCTCCTGTCAGGTTGGGATGCCACCTAAGGAGACTGCTTGAGACTGAGAGCCCTCTCCCATCTTCTGGGGTGAGTGATGATTGCATATTTGTACATCAGAGCTAGCTAAAAATCCCATGCTATAGTAGAGAATTTCCTGTACAGACATCTGAAACCTGCTTTGTTAATGCTGCATTTGAATAAGTCATTGTATTTGTGAACCCAGCTACTTGTTTTGAAGGCGATTGGACCTAGAGTTGACAGACTGTGAATCCAGAGTCAAGCTTATAGTTGATCATACTATTTGGGAACTCAATTTGCTCCTAGGAAGGCGATTGACCTACAGTTGATAGACTGTTCGTGAATTCGATACTGCCAAGGTCAGGTGTATAGATAACACAGTATTTGATATCTCCTTCTCCCCCTCCCACCCCGCCATGGCTTTCAAATAGCAACATATAGTGGCAGAAAAAAATGTAGTATAAGTAAGTTTCTGGAATATTTCTTGATGAAATTTAAAACTCTTGCACCATACTTTTTTTTCTTTTTTTTTTTTTTTTTTTGGCTCAGTTGTCATTATAGGTCAGGTCACGCTTAGCATTGGGAACCTGAATGTTTCACTGCCTGAAATTCCAAAAAACAAAACTATTAACTTTCTCAGCTTTCCAAGTTCTGAGATCCTGTAACAAAGATGCCTGGTAAGCAAGCAGCTAAAGACCTCACTCATTTTCAGTTAACCCAATGCACAAGACAAAAAGTGCAGATAATCACATGGTGAGTTTTCTATTCTATGTAATATGTCTAATTTTAGGGAGAAAATATTCTCAGCTCCTAAACAAATTCTGTTTTCATTGTTATGTAAGAAAATTTCATTTGAAAAAAAAATGAAAAACAAAATGAATGTAAATAAGTCTGATTGCTCTTTTAGTTCATTTTATTTCTACCAGCTGAAAGTCAGAATCCTAGAAACATCTGCAAATACTAAGCAATCCTATATTTCTTGTTTCTTCACTGAAATGGAGTCAGGAAGACAAAGTCCTGGACTGCTGAACTAGTTCTTCCTTACTACTCCTACTACTCCTTCCCTAAAATATTTTCTCTTTGTTTTCCAGGCAGATTCTTCTTCATTCTTTTGAATATAGAGCCAATGTCAAAATTTCCCATCTGACTAGCCTATCTGTGAAGGGAATTCCTCAGGTGTACCATAGTTTGGACAGTAGTTTATTTTTTGATGTTATTATAATGTAATCTCGAACCTGTAAAATTTTGTACTATTGCTAATATGTAACAAGGCAATGTAAAGAGAAATTTATATTATATTATATTATATTATATTATATTATATTATATTATATTATATTATATTACATTACATTACATTACATTACATTACATTACATTACATTACATTACATTACATTACATTACATTATATATTTGGCTTGGATGCATATTCAATTTCTTTACTGAAACATTTTTCATTTCAGTGAAATCTTTTTCCAAAAACATTTTTGTTCTGAAAATTTACTATTTCTTTTTCTGAAGCAGTCCTTTCCAACTTAAAGCTATTTTGATTAATAGTTATCTGATGTATTGTTCATCAAAAATACTAAAGCAATATTGAAGCTGCAAATTTAAATACATCAGATTTTGGGAAATTTGAAACTATGCATGTATGTATGTTCAATGCTTAAATAAAATACCCATGAATTATTTACTCTATAATCTGTCCTCCGTCATTTGATACAATGGATATCCTCCGTACATTTTCTTGTCTTATCTCCTTATCAAAGATACCAGCCTGCTAGCAGCCTAACAGTAAGCAGGTAGTATGTCAGTCCAGATGTCAACTAGTTTTTTGATATTTTTTTGTCCTGGATCTGCAAATAAGGTTATATTATTTTTATTTTTATCAAGAATATTAGCTAACTGATTTTGGATGCTTCAGAGTGCTGGACTAGATTATTGGCCACAAAATCCACAGAACAACCAGGCAATTTTCCAATGCGGCATCTGTTTTCCCAAACTTGGCAGAGCCTGCAGTTCAAAATCTCTCTCTTCTATGTCTAAATACAAGTTTGTCAAGGTGAAATGTAAAAGCATTAATTACTACAACCTCTTTTTACCAGTCCAATCCAGTCCATATGAGATGATGCCTTTGGGAATAAATTAGTCTAGTCTTTTTATAGTACCCTGAGGTTAAATTGACTTTTAAATCAATAGACTAGACTCAAATGTGAGAACATAGGCACTGAAATAGCCTAAACTTGTGTTTCTCTTCACAGTCCATCTCCTAGACTGTGGACAAGGGGGCAATTTATGTCATTTTAGAAAAATATGTAAGCACAGGGAGCCAAAACATAAATTCTGTGCTACAAAATATATGGAACCTATATATCTCTTGACATATTTTTAACTTAAACCTGTGCAATGGTAACAGCTTCCAACACAACTTAGGTTCAAAGTTTGTTAACTTAGTTGCACATGTGAACACAGAGTTTCATGAGAATTTTCCATGAGCAGAAAGCCTAGGTGCTGTACTTCACCACTTTATTACTTTACCATCTATTCTCAACATGTTTGCTTCTTGATATCTAACACTTGCCCTGGCTTGAATGCAGTATGTGTCTTCATGACCCATCACACCACTTTTCATAAAGGACCTCAAAGTACTCAAAAGTGTATATGAGCTCCTTATAACATATGAGGTGCTATCTTAGCAGCACCCGAGCTTTGGATATTAAATTCTCCAGATTACCTGTGGGATTGGCCAACTGTTTGACTAAGCAAGTAACTATTGCTAAATGGCATTTACTTCATGGAGATCATGGAGATGCAGTCTGAATGCTTTTCTGAGACCTTGCAATCAGGTTTCTCCAAATGCTCTTGGAGAGCAGCAGAAAATAGCAGCTGTGGCAAGGACCTGGTAGGTTCAAAAGCTTGCCAGTACACAGCCTCTGCCAGACACACACACACACAAAATGCTGACTTCGTCTGTGGCTTGAGCCCAGATGAGAGAGTGGAAAGAGAGAGGTATTGAAAGAAGAGGAAATGCTATGAACTGTGGCCATGATCAAGAGAGCATCACTTTCACAACCTATGCAACTGTGAGGATGGGCAAATGAAACAATATCCCAGAGTGGGTTGCTTTACTCTGATTAGTCTGATTTAGTTGCATTACTGATAATACTTGAAAGAAATATGTATATTATTTGATTCTTTGTGGAATGAAGACATGGAAATGTTTTTTATGATTTATTCTTGGTCTTTCTCTACTTGTGCTCCTGTGTATTTGCTTTTGTGGATTAGCTGGCAATGGACAGCACTGATCTATTTTAGAAAATGGTAGATCTAGTCAAGCTGGACCCTTAAGCTCTGAGGAAGGGTATGTGGGTGCAAGACCATTCACACAGATACCATTCACACCTCGGTATAGCAGTTGCTAAGGACAAAAAAGTGCTTAGGTGTGTGCTTAGTGCTGCTAGGTGTGCTGCTATTAGTTGATTTGACCTGTTTAATTTCATAGCATTTGACCTATGTTAATCTCATAGCATTTTAACAGCCACTTCATTCAATAGCTTCAGTCAGTGAAGCATCCTATGTCTGAGAACCAAAGATTGAGGAAAAGTGCCACCGCTGTTCTTCCCAAGAAATCCTAAATTTATTGTGAGAGTTCTCCAGCCTGGAGTTAAAGACTCCTTTTTTATTACTGCCTGATAAAAAGCTTTCTCACAGAAGTTTGTTCTGGGTTGGGAATGGACATCCAGTCAGAAGATAACCTATTGATGTGGCAGTCTGGATGCGCATGAATGGGCTGCGTGCCCTGCTGACATATGGCTTATAAGAAAGCATACCATATGCCAAAAAAGAACAGAGTTATGAGACATTGCATGAAAGAGTAGTGGTGTGGCAGGTGGGCAGTACTAATTTTGGTAGTTTGATAGCTGGTCATCTGCATTGTCTAAGAAAATTCGCTGCAGACTCTCTTGATGTCTGTGGAGGCTGTGATAGGACTTTCAACTCCATGGCAGTGCTGAGGATGCAACAAGGGAATTTACCTGCAGTCACCTTGAATATCAACATAATGCTTTTGTCAAATAGGCTTTTTTAATTTTTATGCATACAAACAAAAACTCTTCCTCTTCAATTTCCAAGTCAAAAACATAGAACAGGACTGAAACAGACTTTACATTAGATTGATTTAAGTTCACCTACTTGCCTGTACAAAGAAAAGAAAATGTACAAAGAAAAAATAATGAAATTTGTCATGCACTTAACATCTACAATGAGATAAGAAGTAGCGGACATATTGAATTGGTAAACATAATCTATATAGAATGAAATAATTGCTCAAAACTGAAATTCTCTATTCCTAAATCTCAGTTTATCTGCTTTATAGGAGGATTTTCAAACCTTTATGGTAAGTCACAACTTCAGCTTGAGTTTTAAAGAAACCTTACTCATTTTGGCGTAAATTATGTAGTCTGCACTGGTTTATTTGACACTAGCTGAGGCCTCTTAAAAAAGTTTTGAACACTGTTTTTAAATCATTTGTTACTTTGGCAGCTCATTTCAGGACTATTGTTCAACACAGAAGAAAGTAGAACACAGGAGACAGAAGAAATAGTACAGGAAGTCTCATCGTTTCAAAATCTATTTAATTGAATAACATTATAGAAAAAGGATAGGAAACAGAGAAGAGATGTTTAGAGAGAAAGAAAATGAATAGCAAAATATTAAAATTAAAGAGTGCTCTGAGATGAGAGAAATGAAGGCTACCAAAAATCGTTACTGAAGTAGGAGTGTTCAGGTTAGAGTAAAAGGGCAGTAGCTAAGCAAAGTATAAGCCATATGGCAATTTAGCAATTATGCAATTAATGAGCAATAAGAAAATAAGTACTTAGGCAAATAATTAGCAGTTAATCACTCAGCCAATTAGGCAATAATATGCAATGTCTTATGTCTTTTACCTGTTCCATTAAAATTAGAAAGAATGAGCATTGGCTTCTGTTCACATGGTAAAAGTACTGAACCCTCAGTCCAATGCTCATTAGGTAATAAATAATAAAGAACGGACGTTAGCCTAAGGTATCTTTTAAGTCTGAGACTCATTTAAAGAAAATGAAAGTAAAAGAATGAGATTCTAACAACTAGTATAGCTTAGATGCGTTCTCTCAATTTATAATTAACACACTGTTGGGATTAGGAAGTTGAAGTGTCAGAAACAATAAAATCTACGTCAAGGTTTTGTTTTGCACACATTGGGATACTCTACTAAAAAGCATGATAGAAACAAAAGAAGCTACACTACTGGAAGTCTGGAGTTTTCCAGGTAAGTGTGACTGCTGTTAAAAGGAAAAGGAATGTGATAGCAAGCATAAGAGGAGTAATTTGCATATAACATGCGAGGGCTCTGAAAGTCCTTTCTGATATAAATTTAAAGTTAGTGTTTAATGGCCTGGTATGTATCTGAAATATTTTAAAATATTTTATGTAAAAATCATTAGGCTAACTGGCCTAGCAATCTCATCAGTAGAGTTGTTATTATGAAATTATGTGGAGACAGAGCTTTGAAAAATACCACACCATGGAGTAGCTATTTACTCTTTATTTTTATTCAAAAATAATCTTTATTTTTATTTTTTTAAATAATATTTTTAAAATTTATAAAATATTTAATTTTGGGTTGTAAGTACCTAAACATATGCAAGATGAAAAATATTGGAGATTCAACCTGTAAGAGTAAAAAATTGGGCTCACTCCGTATAACATGAAACTGGGTAACATATCTATGAGTTGTCATTTAATGGCAGTTTATTATGTTAACATAATAAACTATCACACTGTTTGCTTAACCTTCTAGAGATATCCGCATTAAGTCACAAATCATTGCAGCCACTACAAGCCTAGTGCAAATTATATTTTAAAATAAACTCCCAATGAAAACAAATCCATCTCATGGATTTGTGTAGTGGCTGTAACAGATGCACCAAATCACAAGATTTAGATAAAAGTGAAAGCGATAACACAAAATAAATTATATTTTATTTACAAAGAAGTTAAACTCCTTGAATGATTGCTGTTTCTCTTGTGCATGAGCCAGCTAAGAGGAAAAAACCTACTGCAAAGGTTGAGTTAAAATAAAGTGGTAACTTTACATTAAACATTACAGCACAGAAGCAGAATTGCAGTCACTGTTCCACCAGGTAAGGCAACTTGCCCAGGTGTGTACTTGGAAAGAAAAAGAAAGCCAAGGTCAAAGGAATGTCAAGTAATAATGTAATAACTATGCTTCTCAGATTTCTTCTGCTTGTTTCTGTTTCAAGGACAAGACTACTAACCTTAATCTTATAATATTTAGTATTTCATTTTGTGCATGGTGTATATTTGCATATATTTTGTAGCAGTGAATTCTTTGTCAAAACATGAATCCCACAACATCTTAGGGTCACAGAGGATTTTTATCTGTTTCCAGCTACTGATACCCAACTATTTATTTGGCTTTATAATATCAATCCCTTAGCATAGCTAAACTGCAATAAAGCTGCAATCTGTACTCTTTTTTATTTTCTCCAAATTTGCACTAGGGATTTTCTGTTTCATAATTTTAAGCTCCGACATTACAGGGATAGGGGGAATTGAAAGAAATATTCTTGGGAAAAATACAGGAAAGTTGATTTATAATACTTAAGCACTTACAGCATACTAAGTGAGATAAACCCCAGACCTTTTGTTAATCAAGAAATAACCTGAGCTAATTGAAACAGAACAGCAGCACTCTAAGAATATGGTGTGAACAACTCCTTCTTATGCTCAGGAAGCTATTGTAATAATTCTTTGGGGTATTAGGTGCTTTCCTTGAGTGTTCCTCAAGACATTTCTGGACCATTAGGGAGCTCAGAGCTCTGCATTGCACAGCGCAAGGCTCTGTGGTCCTCCCACTGCAGTCCACGCGAGCTGTGCAGAGTGCTGCTGTCCTGGGCAGGCACACTAGCTCAATTTGCACAAGCTGCAGACGTGCAGCAGCGCAGCACGACAGTCATGCTAATTAGCCTGGTGTCCCAGCAGAGATAATTAGCTCCACACTGATACGACTCTGCTGTACTTATTGCCATTACTACTTCGTTTGGCACCAGCTCAGATATCTCACCAGTTGTCTACTTTATGACACAGAACATACTCTCAATTTCCGTAGTCTCCAAGATTAATGTCTACAATAATAATTGGGAAGCCCAGGCACAAGAATTGCATAGAGAAATGCACTCAGAATTTGTGATAAAAAGATAAGATCCTTTTCTCTCAAAGGTTTAATGACTTCTATGACTCATACTTAAGCCCAAATTTCAAGTCCATCCTGACAGCAGTTTAGTAAGGTAGATATGTTTGCATGTTTCATGGAACTAAGTTGGAAGGACCAATATACTAATTCATAAGATAAGCGAAAAACAGAAGGCTATTTATTTTATGGATCAGTTAAGGGAATCAGAACTTGGTTTTGGTAATGCACACAGAATATTAGTGATATGCTAATATTTTTTGCAAACCATTATTTCTGTGTCAGCAGACCACTATGGCGTTGATGAGGATTGCATCAATCATCTCATGATGTATGTCCATTTTATATCAGTTTCTTAAGCCTTTTATAATTCCACTGCCTCTTAAGGGAATTTCTCACATTCTGGATGGAAAAAGAGAAAAAAGAGTTTGTTCATTTTTTTTAAAAATGACTTCCTTCAGTGAGCTGCAGCATCAAAATCATCACAACCATGAGCACTTATCCAGTATTCTGTTTTGATAGAAAAGGGCAGAAAAAGGGCCCCTCCCCCCGCTTCCTCCCGGCCGGCGGCTGCGGGACGGGACGGGATCGGCACTGGGATCGGGACCGGGATCGGCACCGGGACCGGCACCGGGCAGGGATGTCTGGTTGGGAGGCAGGCGATTAAACAGTAGACATGGAAGGGAGAGGACCCTACCGCATCTATGACCCTGGTGGGGGGATGGAGGAGAAAGGATCTGTGACTTTTGAGCAGCTGGTGGAGGAGAACACCCGGCTGAAGGAGAAGATGCAGGGGATAAAGTCCATAGGAGAGCTGCTGGAAGAGTCCCAAGTGGAGGCATCCAAGCTGCGGCAGAAGGTGGAGG
>VZSG01001608.1:11556-28423 GCA_013398315.1 Nothoprocta pentlandii | reverse complement strand
AGCTAAGCTGAGTCTTTTTCCTGAGAGCGTGCTTTCCCTGGAAAAGTGTCTGTAGGACTCGATGTGGGAGTTGGCTTCGACTGTTATTTTGGCTTTGTTCAGAGGTAATCTCATGTCCAGAGCAAATGCGGGGGGAACCAAATTGCTATATGAGCACTCCAGTATTTATTTACGCAAGTGAATGGTATTTACCTGCTGCAGGGACAGGCGCCAAATGCACAAAAAATGATACCTTGTTTTTCATCGTTTAAAACTTTCTTTATAAATACATAATGTTATTGCATAATGAATAAGTTTTTTTAGGCAATGGTTGACACTATCTGATATAGAGAATATTCTGTGATAAGCAAAGAAAGTCATTAGGAAACAAGGACCTCTCATGTCTAGATAGGTAAGTAGCTAACAGGAGAGAGAAGTCTCTGAGGTGTTACATGTTCAAATAAACACCTTTCTAACTCCTGTGTTGCCCCTAACACTCAGCCAATCAATCCATTTGTTATTTTTTAGATTCCATTTAGACACATACTCTGACATCCTGTCGGTAGATGATGTGCTAAGAGATGAGTCAATGCTTGGCCTCTGGAGCAGAACTGGCTCACAATACTGTCATCTGTAACATTTGGTAGCACTTGCTCTATTTAGATTGTGAACTCCTTTGAGAAAAGGTGTATTTCTACTTTACATTTGTACAGTTGATAACCTTCATGAGCCTGGTTCAGAAGACAGACATGTAGAGGCTACCAGAGTACACAAAAGCCATCTTGTTTCCTTTGACAGCAGTGTAAAAGTGAAATATTGATGTGTTTTCTCCTTTTCTCTTGAGGGAAGGTCCAAATTGTTTGTTTGTTTGTTCTTTTAACTTTTTATCCAGCAAAGAAAAAGGAAAAAATATAGAACAGATTTTTTTTTCAGAAAGCCCCAAAATACTTTAATTGAAATAATCTGATGCACTTAAAACTTAATTGACAGGTTGACTTAAATAGTGAAATATCCCACTGTTATAGTGAGTAGTAGTAAATTATGTGTTTCTGTTAGATTTGGGCACTACTGGTGCCCATGTCAGAACTCTATGATTAGGAACAGCTTTTTTCTGTGGATGAAAAAAATACATATATTCTGAAAGAATTACATTTCTCTAGTTTAGATACATGTCTGTTTGATAGATTGGTAAGAATATTTCCAAATCTAATACAACTAAGTGTTCAGTAATATGAGCTCTGTGGATATCTGTAGCACTGAGGTGGGTATTAGGATGTATGCACATATATGCTGTATTGCCTACGTCAGTGATTGAAATTTTAATTCATCATTAATTCAAAAGTGTATGTGATCTTTTTAAAGACAGTGTTACTGCTTGCTTGCTTGTAGTTTCAAAGAGCTAGACTGGATAAATTCTACATAAAGGAGATGAGGAGTAGAGTAATATCTCCTGGGGCACAACTTTTGTCATTTTGTGTACAGGCAGAGTACAGCCATCTGTACATAAGGTGCATCCCAAAGGAGGTGATGCATCAGGTCACAGCAGTAGCAATGCCTCCTCGTCACCTCACAGTCAGCAGAACTATCATCTCCCAGGACAGAGAAAAGTGGAATGTTTTGAGAACAGGATATTACTTCAACAGAGCAAGAGAAGTGACCATCCACCAGTTCTTCTGCCAGACCACTGCCAGGACTACGAGGAATGTGGTGCCAGGGCTGTCAGGTTGTTACTGTCTCTTTCTAATTCTGTAGTCATAGTAGTTTTCATTGTGCTGTTCATTTCAGAAGGAAACATTGATGTCAAATAAATATTAAAGAAAATCCTTGTTACTGTGCAGAGTTTCGGTGTTTCAAAGTATGTTTAAATCCTACTCAAGTATATAGATTTTATTGATCATTTCATCTTCCATGCTATTTACATGTTTCTTTTTCAGAAGCAAAAAAGCTGTGGTGTGCACTTCTCCAATAAAAAATACGTAATGTTTTGATTTTTGACTCATGGAACATTGAGCAGCACTGATTTTCTCTGTCTCTTTCTACTGTGTGCTCACAATCATTACATGCATATAATCAAATTTCTGTAATGCAAACAACAGATAAAGACAACAGTTAATGTGTATATCAGTGTTCTATATTAAACTATTCATATAACTATTCATATATATTTACAAGAAATTCACATTATGTATTTTCCATGTCAGAATTTTTGCAAGAGATTAATGTTTTCATTTTCTGTAAAGGTGTATCAAAGTAATTATGTAGGATTTACAAGAAAGATTTATTGCTGATCTAATAGAAAAAAAAAAAAAGCCCTTTTCTTTTTTGGCTTAGACTAATGTTAAATATTATCTTTCTGTAAATAAACCCTTATATCCTTTAACTGACACATTGTTATTTGAAAATCTGAAAAGTTATATTAAAAAATGTATAAATGTGCCAGGTTTCATTTGTATACTGTGTACTTTTAATCGTTATGCAATTCTGTTTTGCTATTTAATGATTAACGAGAATATTTTGAATGCTTCAGAAAAATAATGCTGTAAAAATAGCACATGGTTAACTAATACTTATTCCTCATGCTTTACGGCATAATCAGTTAGGTAAATAAATACAAGGTATACAGATTTTTTTTTTTTTTTTCCGTTTAGCTATAACATTAGACATTACCTAAATTTAAAGTGTTTAGAGTGTTGATTTAGGGATCATTTTGTAGATCTCTCATTTGAGATCTCTCAGTGTCGCACAAAATTTAAAAATATTAAAATAATACAGTGACATGTGATTTTCAAAAAATGGGGATTTAAAAAAAATATTGTATTAAGCATTTAAGTTACATGAAAATTTATTTTCATTTGCTAAATATACTGGTAAATATACTAATTAAATGCTATCAATACTATACTAACACTAAGAGTTAATAGTTACTGCTATGCCATTAGAGACAAGCTGCTAGAAATGGACTCTCAGTGATGACAGGGCATCTTTTTACTTTTCTGTACCTTTATTCTCTAATATCCGACACTGTCAGTTTGATATTCCACTGCTGCTATTGTAGTTAAGATAACATAAGACTACAAGAACTTTCTAGTCCAAAGAGCTCATTATCTAAGGTAAACACTTGCTCCAGGATTATCATTCTGATGAGCGAAAGCAGGGGGAGTTTTTCAGTCAGTACAGGAGAGAGGAAAATATACAGAATAAGGATTTGATGAAAATATGAAAACAGAATATATCACAGATAAAAGGCTAGTAAGAGAATGAGAAGATTAAAATAAGAAGAAAATTATGGTAAAGGTAGGAAGAAAAGACAAGACAGGGCACTGAGCTCAACTGAGGTCTGTGTGGGTACCTTGGACTTCTGAACACGGTATTTAATTCCTCAGCTTTCCAGCACTGATGCTTGGTAGGCTGAATGTACAGTACTCACCTGGAGTAAATGGCACTCAAAGATCCCGAGGCCTTCCAAGGCTCTTTTAAGAACATTTTAGAGTAAATTGCATTCAGACACTAGAAATGTGTGTGAAGAGGATTTTTGAGGAGTTGATGTTTCATTTTGAAATTAATTCAGTTCAACGTGTGATGAATTAACAAGTGTCTAATCTGTGGAATAAAAATGTTTAGAGAAACTACCACTTACTTTATACATTAATTTATAGTGGAGAGAAGACTGCTAGATGCTTTAAACAGAAAAAAAATAAGCTTGAGATCTCTTCTAGAATTCTCTAGAATATTAATTACTAGTAGCATTGATTATATAATACAATAAAAGGGTTACAGTAAAAACAATACAAAATACAAAAACAGGCAAAGTCAGTTATTTTGTGACTGGTTTCATACTCAGGATAGACTAACTTTTACAGCATACAAGCACAAATGTTTTTTAAGCCACGATATACACGGCCAAAACATAACTCCATAATACTTGTTAGTACATAGTTACAATTCTGCTCTGCTCACTTTTCCTAGCTTTCTTCATTTTCCTCTCCTCACATGAATTATATTTTTTCTGATTGCACAAAGGTTGTTTGGGATATGGCAATACAGGAATATTCAGGTACAGCTATATTTAACATTTTGGCCTAATTTTACAAAACCAGACTGCACCATATGATTAAAACTGATGTTACCACTGTTCTTTAAAAAATGTCATTAGCACCTCACAGTGATCAGAACATGAAATCTCTAATTATTTCAAATGCTAAGAGGAGGAAATGATTGCAGGCCAATTAGTATGTTTGAATATTTTATGAGACATTCTGATGTAAAATCTTTTATATATATATGTAAGTATGTGCATATATATGTATATTTTTATATATGCTTAATATAAGTTCAAAGTTGGGAGATCAAGCACATAAAAGCTAGAAAATTGTAGAATTAAGGTCATTCACATAACTGTAAATCAACTCCTCCATTGTGCGTTGCAAAGGAAGAGAAAGGAAATAATGTAATGTGGCCTTTGTTTGCTTCTGTTACAAACTTGTGTGTGATTATGTGCCATTTTCTATATACATTTATGTCATTAAAAATGAATCTACAGCTTGATGCAATACTGTCATTGAATTGTAATACAATTGTGCCTTACTTTGCAAAACACATTGTATTTTATCATTACAATAATATCAATAGCCAGAAGAGGTGCTGATGAGAAGAAGCAATTGATGGAACAATTAAGTGAAAATTAGATTCTGGGCATAAAAGAGAGTGCAATCAGAACTCCTGAAAAACAATCAGTTACAACTGCCTTTCTGTACTAATTGGGATCTGCTCATTGGGTACATATTTTCCATACTTTTGTACAATGTATCCCTAGTTCATTTTCACAAACTTCAAGAGAACTCTACTGAGTGGTTTGTTTGCTTGCTTGATTGTGTGTTTTTTGTCCTTTTTTTTTTTTTTTTTTNTACTGAGTGGTTTGTTTGCTTGCTTGATTGTGTGTTTTTTGTCCTTTTTTTTTTTTTTTTCTCTTCTTTCTTTGCACAGCTTAAATCTTAAAAGGACCTTGATAGGACTTTTGCATCAAAATGGTGGTAATTGATGGTAAATTATTCTAGCCAAAAAATTCAGGTTCTCCAGGCCACTGGAAGTATACCGTCAGATGTGCTGTATGTTTTTCACAGGTATTGCAAACCATGGCTATAAGCCTTTCCTTCTCCAGTGAGGCACACAGACATCCAGAGGATTGCCTCAGCCTTCTGAGTTCTCCATTTAGTTGCAGAAAAGGATTTTTCTCTTTTATCTTCTTTAAATAATTATTTAATTAGTTTACCCCCATACATCTAGTTCACACTAGGTAATTATAATGTTTCATTTATTACAAGGTTCTTGCATTATTCACAGAGGTTATAATGTTATCTTTCAAGGTCTCTGGAGATGTTTGTCGATCATCTTTTTTTGCAAGGCAAGTTGTCTATTACCAGAACCAACAGGTGTGTGTTGAGACCAATTTGTACATAAGATAGCTATCATATTCAGTCTCACACTCACAGAGATACTGTAGAAAATGTCATGCTGTCCTGCTTATAAGTTGAAAAGAAAATGGTTTGAAAAGTTGAAAAGAAAATGGTTTGAAATCAAGATACATTCAGATATTTCTCCCTTCTCTCTCAAACCTGTACTGCTAAACTTTCAGAAGTCCTACTTGTTTACTCTGTAGCTATGTAAATACTCATACACATATACGCACATATGTACATTGGCCCATATGCAGATTTAGGACAGCAAAGATTCTAGAGTAAAACTAGATATACTCTACCCTTTATATGCCTGTGACTAGCACAGGGCCATTTGTCTCCAGCAGCAAACTGATTAAGCTGATCAAATGAGGTGGTCTGAAAGCTCCCGTTGGACCATTAAGATGGATCATAGTTTGACCAATGATGAACAATATATAAGGGCCAACATGTTGATGTGTTACTTAATTACATTGTTAATGCATCTGTGATACAAGAATTTCAGAAAGGGAAAGGATGGTGTATTTAACCAAATAAGAATTCAAAATTACTGAAATATTGAATGATTGTTCCAGAGCTGCTCTCATGATCACTCACAGTCTGCTGAAACTCTGCTGAAAGGTTTGTATAAATTAACATATATAAAAATGAATGAAGACAATCAGAAATAAAAAGTGAGTGATGTAGTGTGGTAACAGCTAAGACAGGAACCCTGGGATGACTTTTGTGGTGACCTTGTTAGTATCTGAGACAGACATATCTTTACATAATCTTTAAGTTCTTAATTTTTTCAGTGTATCTTAGAGAAATGTATTTTGTCAACTAAGCTTCAAGAACTGGTCTTAATATCTGACTGGAGAAGCCAGATCACCACACAACTCTATTATAAATGAAATATGAATAGACATAATTAATAGGACTGTCAATTATATTCACTGTTCTTAATAGAGAAACAGTAACTGATCATGAAGGCTTCACTGCAGTGAACAGCCTGCTACTAACCAGATTGGTAATATTGTATTGAGTCTTTTGATAAACCTCTAGAATTAAGAGTGAGCTTTCCTCCATACACATGAAACTTGCCACATTCACAGTTCTCCTTGCTATACACCAGCAAATGTACACATTTGCACAATCAAATAGGTCATTTCATTTTTTTCCTCCCCCACAGGTTAATATTCTTAGATTCATTTGAACTTCAAATTCAAGTTCAAATTCTCCTAACATCTATCAAATAGTCTCATTGATTTCCATCAACATAGTACACAAATATCAATATGCATACGGTAAAGCTATTGTATCTTATGTTAGTCCTACTTGTGAAAATCTATTTTCATTTTCATTGGCAAAACTGTTTACCACATATAAAGAAGAATAAAATGTGTAGCTAATTTGTAACTGTTCATCTTATCTTATGATGAAAAACAATTTCTCACTAATTTTAAGCACTCTTTTCATAATACGTATTTTCTTAAACCCGAAATTCTGTATCAACACCTTTGGAAAGGAGAAAAACATATATAAAGATTTTCATCTCAGACGGGGGTTAATTATATGTATTAAAAGTAATCCAAAGTTTTCAAACTTCTCAATCTAATTTTTAGTAGAATACATTGCCTAGAATCTGGATTTATAACAGAAATGATGACAGACTATTAATTACTGAGGCATTGTGCCTGCACTTATCTGCTTTCTGAAAGGAAATCTCACAGAATTTTACTTACCAGTAATTTGAACTACTAATGTAAATTCATTGTAGATTATTAAAATAGATTTTAAAGTCCAGACTGTTCTAGCTTTCACTTAATGAGCTTATGAAAGACCTAGCATTTGGGCATTTATGTGATGAACATAACTAATGATGTGTTTTCTGCAATATCCTATGTCACATACTGTGCCATTTAACTGTCCACTGGTATTGTATACAAAAGAATGAAATCCATTATAATAGACTAAAAGCAAAGCTTCAGTGAAAATAGCCAACTCAAAGGTAAAATCGCCTTTTATTTTTTTTCAGAAAATAAGAAAACATATAATTTGGGTGTAAAGTTAAAGGTGATGGAGTAATAAGAGCACACACAAATGTGGCAAAAAGCAAAGAATAAATAAGTAATCTAGACAGATATAAGAAGACAACAATCTGGAAAGCTAGGTTAATGATAGGCAGTGAAAACAGCATTAAACAGATTAAAATATCAGATGATTATATATCTCATTAAAAAACTCTAAAAAATAAAAGAAAAAAACATGAAAATTACACTGTGATCTGTGAAACTTTATTAACATACAGAACTATGGTTAAAGATTTCAAAATGTGGTAACAAGAGTATATACACGGCGTAGAAAGCAATATATTAGACTGTATTAACATAGTATAAGAATTAGATTCACATCTGTTAAAACTGATCTAACAAACCATCCTTTTTGTTTTTATGCACAGTTTGTTGTCTTTGCTGGCTTGAACTCTTCGCCTCAATAACTTGGCAACCAGCTCTCCCCAGAAGTACAAGTTAAGTTGTATTGTTTCTGCTTCCGGACCTCTGATGGATCACACTGTTCTTGCTAAAAGATCTACAGAGCTCACCATGTGAACACTACCTTGTTTTTAATTATGAGAGAGTAATTTTTGCAGTAAGGGTACTTCCTTTCGGACATGACTTCAGGTTGCTGTGCTTTGTTTCTAAACCGTCAGTCACAAAGGAGTTGCCACTGATATTAACAGGAGATTAATTAGACTATGCGTCTAATTAGGACTGACCTTTATTCCCCAAATCTACTTCACAGCAGCTTGAACTATCTGAAGACTTCCGGTGTAAGTTATTTGGAGCCTTAAGAATCCTAAGTGGCTTACCTCTCCCCTATAAAAGGGTTTGTCCATATTGTTAATTTGCCTTGCTCCACTTTTCAGTCAAGGGTTGTGTTGCCCTGATCTGCCACACTTTCACACACCGATTTCTTCTCTACCAGAGAAACTAAGGGCAAAATTAACCTAGGCCCACTGTTCCAGGACCCACCCCCCCCAAGCAGTATGGATACTTACTGCAACAAACTCAAGTTCAACATTATTCCAGCAGGTGCTGGACTTTCAAAAACTTTCATCTCACACCCCATATCACATAAAGGATTATTCTTTAAAATAAAATTCTGGCTGGTAAGTTCATAATTTCATAAATGAATTGTACATGAATACAAAAATTATCACCATGTCTCAAGGAAACAGTAGTTTCCTCAGATGAGAAAAGCTCCAGTCTCTTAATTGCCTTAAGGTCCCTTTGATGGACTCACTTCAATATATCCCTGTAGCAGTTTCATGTGTATGTTAGAGGAGATGAAAGAATGTTCGATGCAATTGGAATTTAACCGCTGTGCAACAAGTGGTCTGTGAGTCCAAGATTTTTAGAATCACAAATTGGTTGAGGTTAGGAGGCATCACTGGAAGCCCTCTCCTCTCCTCTCCTCTCCTCTCCTCTCCTCTCCTCTCCTCTCCTCTCCTCTCCTCTCCTCTCCTCTCCTCTCCTCTCCTCTCCTCTCCTCTCCTCTCCTCTCCTCTCCTCTCCTCTCCTCTCCTCTCCTCTCCTCTCCTCTCCTCTCCTCTCCTCTCCTCTCCTCTCCTCTCCTGACAGACTGTTCATGAATCTGGCACTGCCAGTGTCAGGCCTATTAGCTAATCATACTATTTGTGAACTCAATTCGCTGTTTGGAAGGTGATCAGACCTAAAGTCAACACTCTGTTTGTGAATCTCATACTACCAGAGTCAGGCCTAGGGCTACCACAATATTAGATATTCCTATTGAGAGAAAAATCCAGCTGCCCCCAGTCCCTCTGACTTCTGAGGATCAGCTGGAATCCAAATTCCAGCTTTTACCAAATTAGCCCCACCCTTCACACTGCAACAAGTAGTGCCAGCTTTGAATTCTTCTGTGGTTTCTTAGTATGGTTTTCTATTCTATAATTCTACTCATGATCTATGTATACATAAATATTCATGGAACTGAAAAAGATTCTCTAACTACTGTTACATGAAACATGACTGCTGCAATGATTATTTCTTTATCTATAGTAGAATAACAACAGAAAGAGATAGGCTGCCAACTAATAGCGTTAAACACAGAAGTTTCTCTGACTCAGCTACTGATTGCTTCTGCAGAGGTATTCTGTAACTAGTTTAAATCCACACTTTCTACAAATCCCATGTTTCCATATGCTAGGTCATGCTAGAAATAGCAAGCATGGAACCAAAACATTGGAGATAATGACAAGACTGAAGTCAATGCATTGTAGTCTCAAGCCTTGATGTATTACAGTCTCAAGCTTATCAGAATACTCTGTGGCAATTTTGTGTGTGTGCAAGACCAGAGTTCCAGTGCTATCATTATATGTCGGGCTGATTTCACTGTACTGTAGACTTCACCTCAGGACTTTGTATGAGAAACAATGAAATAATACATTTTCAAGGTTGTATGTCAGACAGAAAGATAAGATAAAGCATACCTCCTCACTCCTCCAAATCCCCAAACAATCCAGACAAACATTCAGCTAAAAAAGCTTTGCTGCCACAAAAATGGATACTAGACGTTACAAGCCCCAATTAAGGTTAGAGACCTTGCAACCTTTGACACATGTCCATGGCTGACTGTAGTTAACATATTAGAATTCAAAATAAAGAAGATGCCTGCATTAAATCTAATTTTGACTTTAGGCAATCTGAGCTGGCATACCTTACTATTTTCCCCTAGACTTCTTAGAGCTTGAGCAAAAGGTTTATTAGTTTATTTTTTAGAGGCATATGGGATATAAAAGAATCCTGAATCCAAACATCAGCTTTTAAAAAAGATCATCCTGCTGCTATCACATGTTGAATTATATAAGCAATAATATTTTTATTACTCGGAGTAACATCAAACAAGCAAAACTAAAATAGCATTCTCATGGAGCTTTTTAACATTTTACATTATATTCATAAACATAAGGAGATACTCTGCTGACATACTAAAAAATGTGCACACTCATCATGTTTATTTTCATCAGTTTCATGGTGTAGATTATTCCTTGCGACTTTCCTGCTGACATAGATTACCACTATCAAACAAATCTTAATTCCCTACCACTTCTTTTCTTTCTGTTACTCTCAAGGGTGCCCATGGCTTATGTGACCATTTCCAACAATTTTTTTCACATTTAAATGGACTTACTAAAAAAAAAAGGTCTTGGCTAAGCTGTACTGCTTGCCATCTTACTTCCTATTAGTGCTTCTTTGATCCTTCAAAATTGAACTAGAATGTCATGCCATTTTCTTTTTTGTATCCACAAATTGCAAGCACCCTGAATAAAGACTGTCCGAAGTTCAGATACAAGCTGTTGCTTAGTGTAAATAAGCTTAAAATGGTGGCAAACACTGCAGAAAACGGATCACAGATGAATAGGTAGGTTTATATAGCATAGCTTTCAGCTGGAGGTGATCACTATTAAGTCTTGTCTCACAGGACAAATACATTTTTTTGTATATGTGGCTATTGTATAGGGCTATTATTTTGAAAATAAGCATTGCCAGCCTTTGAAGTGTTGTGTTAATCCAAATATAGTTAAATGTCATGTGAGAGCTGTGTCTTTAAAGCCGTCTTTGTTATTTTTTCATTTTTAAAGGACATGACCTCAAGCTGCTTAAATAGGTCTCATGGTGTTGTGTAACTATAGCAATTTGCTCCACTAGAGAATCTACACCTCGGTAATCAAGTGTCCCTGTCTTAATTGAAGCTTCTAAATGTTGAGGCATTAGCTTAAAGTTCACTTTCATTTGTGCAAAGCTGGAAGCAATGTAATCACATCTTGTAGGAGTAGGTCTTATTTCGATTAGCGTAAGAGTTTGAGAATAGATGTCAGGAATGTCTAAGAGATTTTCTCTCTTGTTCAGCAAACAGTGATTTGTATTTCAGCAGACTCTTACATGGTGTTTTTTTTAAAAAAAATAGATGCTTTAATTATACAGATTACAGTATACAGTTACTTGATGTAATCAAAATGCTGCTTATCTGTTTGTGTGTAAACAAACGCATAGGAAGAATTGCTCTGACATATTTTATAAGAACTCTTAAAAATACATATATAGCTGAAATTACTCATGTAACCAGAGAAGTACCATATTCTACACCCTGAACTTTTATGATTTCCAGCTTTCTTTTTAAAGCTACAGACATTTAGAAAATCTAAAAATTAAGATGGAGAGTGCAACTGAGCTGCTGTACAAATATAATTTTCTATATGAACTTGTACCTTTAGAGCAATATCTGTGATCCTCAAATTACAGAATGAGATTTAATATAAATACTCCTGTCGATGCTGCAGTGATTGGAAAATATCATGGATTCTAGAAAAGGCAAATTAGACACTCCCTAAACAAGCTTTTTAAGCCCTTGTCTATTTCAACCTCCTCTGGTCTCTTATTTTACGAATGGGTCACCTTGATGAGAATACTTTGCATTTATGTCCATTATAATTAGGCTAGATTTTATTAAGCTTCTTTTTGGTAGATGAGTATGTGCTTTTTTGATAAATGCAAGGTCACTGCAGTGAAGTGTATTGAAGTACTGATTGACTGATGGTTTTACAGATGAGGTTCACACCCTTGAATAAAAACTACTGAAGGGTACAATCTACAACAAAAATGTTGGTCTTGCTGGTTCATTTTATTAGGTATGCTGCGCTTTAGATAGTGTCTTTTTTTGTACCTATATTTGTTTCTGAATTTGTCAGATCTATTTCTCTAAAAGAGAAGCTGCTAATTTCCATTAGCAATGGGACAAGCCATTCATCATGGGACTTCACCAGGCAGAAAGTCCACAGGTCTCTTTGTCAGGTGTTCAGTCTTAAAAGTCCTGACTTCCTACAAGTCTTGATGTGCAGTAAGTCCATATCCAGTCACAGAGGATAACAGCTAATGCACTTTGATGATAAACTACATTGAGTTTTCTTCTTCCAAAAAAAAAATCTATATTTTATCTTTTTCATATAAAGGTTGAAGTACATGATATGAGCAATAATGTCTTGCTTGACTGAAACCCACCATTAGTTCTACACTGTAGTTCTCTTGGCTTTGTTTTGGTAACTGTTGTGGTTTAAAGAACATTGGTGGAAATGATGAAAAAAAACCAATGAATAGAAATTTAAATAATGCAATAGACTGGGAACAACAAATGCTGTTTTGTGTGCTTTCCTTATCCATCACTTGTTGGTTTTTATTGCAGTCAAAAGCATGCTAATAGAGATCATCTCGTAGCTTTAGTGTAATTGGTCTTTCAAAAAGCTTTCAAAAATTTTCATCAATGGCTCATTTAGAAATACAAGGTACTTTTTAGTCCCGTTTAGGCCACAGAACAGGTGACAAAATAAATAAAATAAATAAATAGGATACTCTTTGATGCTATGCCACTATGCCTCAAACTAAAGGCATTGTAAGAGTGAAGCATTCATTGTTCCAGCCCAGCTTGGTAGGTGAGGCTGAGTTGGGTAATATTTCAAAGGGCTTCCAGGTCAGCAAATCCACCCTATTACCTCCCCTGTCTTCAAGGGACATAAATTGCAAGTACCTACATCACAACTCCGTCTCTGAAGCATTTCTTGACCAGACTGCAAAATATTACTCCGTTGCGCATGGAGTTGTCACTGCGGCTGGCTCCAGAATATATCAAGCTCCAGGGAAGACCCTTTCCTGCCTCTGGCAAAGGGATATCGTGGCACTTGCACAGCTGTCATCTCCTGGCCCCTCTGCACAGCCTACATGTCATCTGCTGCTAGTAAACATTGCCAGATTTTAATCTTCTGCTGCCATTTGACTATCTGTCTTAGTTGCACTGCCATTAATTAACTCTGCCACTTTTCACCTCACTGTTGCCATTTGATTAACTTTTCCATTGCTGCCTTTTAGGTTTTGGCCTGTTTTTAATTCATTGTTGCCATTTCATTAACTCACTCTGCCATTTAATTTAACTTTTGTCTTTTGATTTACTCACTGTTGCCAGTTGATTTAACCTTGTCTTACCAGGCAGCCTGTCCTTATCTTCTAGCTCCTTCCCTAGCCCTTACCTATTACTTCAGCCAAACCTCTCATTGCTTTCCTCTAACAGGTTCCATCAGCTCTTTTATCATTACATTACCTCCTGTTTTCTGAGTTTTCCAGATAAGGGTAGAGGATGTTCTTGAGGCACTAAGGATCTAAACTTGCAAACTTGTAAACATGAATTGTAAACTAAGTCATGTGCTGCATATCAGATAATAACAGAAATTTACATTGTGAGCATTGCTTTCAGTTCATCTTGCACTAGCTTTTAATTTGCAGCTACTCTGTGTAGACCCCTCCTTTTCCAAAGGTAGTGAAGTCATTAGAGCTAGAATTATGTCTCTAAAGCATCATGAACATATATTCTATTTGCTAGGCAACTTAAATAATGCAAACTGAAGATATAGGAGAATTTTGAATATTTTAGCAAATGCCTAAAATCCTCAAACTTCAATTGAATATGCCTTTCAGATTTTAATAGATAAAATTTAAAAAGTATTGCTCTATTTTAACAACTTGGCAAAAATACACTTCCTAGGAGTTTAAGATTATTTTTAAATGAAAATCCTGGTTTTGCTGTTGTTATTTTTGTTGGCTTGCCTTCATACCTCCTTTTTTTTTTTTTTTTTTTTTTTTTTTTTTTTTTTTTTTTTTTTTTTTTTTTTTTTTTTTTTTTTTTTTTAATCTACATATTTTGGCTGTCTTTCTTACCAAGGATCATAAAGTAAATAGGCAACTCAAAGACTTTTCCTTCTTTGTTGTCTACCCAGTGATGCAGACTGCCCTTAGAATCTGTCTGCTCTAATCTAATGCATAGGAATGGGAAAATTTGAAAAATATTTTTACATTAGAGAGGGACTATATTCTATCACTGCTTCTTCAAGAAAGATTGTCCTTACAGGAACTAGCACTACTTTTTAGAAGATGAAGGCAGATCAGTGACAATTACGGACAGCAGATGACTGATTATACAATTCTCTATTAATCTTCTGTAGTGATTTTGAATCATTCTGGAATTTCAGAGATGACTGTGAAGAATGAGAAATATTGGGTTCCTGTTAAAAATTAATCTTTGATATTTATTTGTTAACATAAACTTGCTTAGCTTACTTCCAAAAGTTTCTCTGTTTATTACTGAGGATTATGCCTTGATCAATACCATTTTGGAGAGACATGTATAAGTCTTAAAACCTATGGCTTTCACAAACCTATTTTCTCATTTTCTCTTTTTTTTTTCACATTTGGATATTTTTCCTTAACTCACCGGTAAAAGTTTAGTGAATACAAAAATTATTTTCCCTGCACTGTTAGCTATCATTACTCAAGGAGATGGAGATTAAGGAGTCCAGTCCATCCCCTCCATGCATTCACTTAGATAACAACTGCCTCAACCACCTGTGGATGTATATCAGACACTCCTATGGTCAGAGTCTATGGTTTATTGTCCTATTTTGCCATGCTGATTAAGTGCCAGCCTGCTTGAACAACCTAAATAGCACGATTTGCTACCTCTTATACTCTCTTTTCCCCTTTTCCTCTTCCAATTTATTCCTTCTTAGCATCATCACCTGTTCCCAAACCAACAGCTCCCCCTGTTTACTCTTTTTACACTATTATTCAGTGACATGGTTGCCCCAGTAATTACTACCTTGGGCCAGCAATTCTGTGATGCTATCACCCCGCTTTGTTATCTGTAATATTTCCCATTGCTGTCACTTCTCGTGCTGCTGCCTTGTTAGTGCAGTCACTGGTCAAAGCTGGCCAGCTGCTGCACATGCATTGCTCCCCTTTGCTCTCTGTAATGCTTGCAATTCCTCATGTTGTTATCTTGCTAGTGTAGCTTCAAGCCTTCTGCACTCATTGCCTAACATTTCCCCTCTTAAGGTATTATGAGATAACATGAGAAGGAGCTATGTTGCCCCTCCTTGCTGCCCCAACGCATCCATGTGCCTCCTGTTGACCTGCTCTGTGGGCTGCACACATGGGAGCAGAGCCAGACTCTAGTGGGCATTGCCTGTAGTGCTGGGATTCAGGTAGCTGCGGTGTGACTTATTTCCTTTGCCGGCTCCGCCATGATCCATATGGCAGACAAAATCAGTAATGCTGCCATGAGATTAATAGTCTAGCACTGACACATGCTAGTGTCCATAGTAGTGTCCATAGTCTATGTAGAAAAGCCAAGCTCTTTAGGTTTGATAGGACACTCTACACTTCTTCAGCCACCTAGGTATGCAACACTGGTAGCTGTCACTGTCCCTTCACTGATGCACGAGAGCACTCGAAATCAAGAGTCTTTGCAATGGAACTGGTCAAAAAAACCTTTGTGTCCAATTGCCAAGACTCTGAGTCCATCCATATGCCTGTTTGTCTCTCTCTCCCTTCCCCCGAACCTGGCCTATTAGAGATATTTAATATATTCATTGTAAGGGAAAGTTTGAGGGAGCTTATAGCTCTACTTGAGGCAGACAAGGATCTTGAGCCTTTGTCTTTGGCATACTTCAAGAGTTCCCTTCACTGTGAAACCGATTAGGCTGGGACGAGATTCACACCTCCTTCTCCTCCCACTTCTTCCCAAATGTAAACAAATCTTCCTCAACTTTCTTTTCTGGAAAGCAGAGTTGATGCTTTCTAACCAGCATTTTTGCAGCAGAAGAGGTGGATGAGGGCATTCATCTCCTTGCAATATTTAGTGCTCAGACAGGCAACAATCTGAATATGTAATCATCTAAAACCCAGCTGCATAGTTTTAATGTAGGAAAAAGGTAAAGTAGCAATGTGGTAGTTCACTTTATGCCTTGGAATTGTAGTCCTACTTTGGTAATTTTTTTCTGTTTTAGATATTTTATTCAAAGTAGAATAAATAAATTAAAAAAAAAAAATGATGCTTGGGTTAAAAGTACTATATCATCAGTGGAATATGTAGATTAAAACAATATGGTAGCCACATCAAGGCCAAAACTGAAGTTGAATTAGAATACTAATGAATTATGTTTATGTGGTATAATCAGCTTATTGGTACATCGTGCTTGTATGGCAGATTCAATTCAGGTGAGTTTCATGTGCTCAAAGTTAGAATATTTGTATTTATATTATGTCAAAAGATTACAGAAATAAATTATTTTGCTTTACACCTAATTAGTGAGAGTAGCCTGTTCAGTACTAGACAGTGTTCGTAGCACAGGATCATAGAATCACAGAATGCTTAAGGTTGGAAGGGACCTCCAGAAGTCATCTAGTCCAACCT
Organism: Nothoprocta pentlandii; assembly: GCA_013398315.1. Classification (NCBI taxonomy): domain Eukaryota; kingdom Metazoa; phylum Chordata; class Aves; order Tinamiformes; family Tinamidae; genus Nothoprocta; species Nothoprocta pentlandii. The sequence continues at coordinate 11,693 of VZSG01001608.1, read as the reverse complement.
GCACATGCACGGTCACCTAGAGCACGTGGCACAGGGCTGCGTCCAAGCGGGTTTTAAAGATCTCCAAAGGAGACTCCACAACCTCCCTGGGCAGCCTGTTCCAGGGCTCTGTCACCCTCACTGTCAATAAATGTTTC
>VZSG01001607.1:17320-30300 GCA_013398315.1 Nothoprocta pentlandii | reverse complement strand
CCTCTCAAGGTTACTCCTCGGGGTTGAGAGATCCTTGCCACAACAGATTTGTGGTAAGTGAATATAGCGCGCTCTCTCTCTTTCTGAACTTGTAAACTTTACTTTGTAACTGTGCACAAAATCCCTTAGTCATTAAGGATTCTATGAGTCATAAACCGTTGACCAGGTCTGGGACTAGGATTGGATCCAGCTGCACCCAGACTCCTCTCAGGAGGAGCTTGGAAAGCAAGGGGGTCCAATCTGAACCTCGTGACTCAACGGGAGGGTATCCAAGATAATCGTGTATTATCTTGAGCCTCCATGCAGTGAATAATAAGCGACCTTGCCATAGAATCTCGTGAAACCATTGTCTGTAGGGGTCCACTTTAAGGACGGCAGTACAGTGTGTATCAGCAAGCAGGATGCCTTGTTAGTAGGTAACCAACTTCAAGGCCAACAGTGCACTTGTTCCATCAGCGGACCAAAAACAAAACCATGAAGCTGATTGGACAGTCCTAGTGTAATCCTTAGGAACTGTGGCACACTTTTAGGCAAAAAAAGGTATTGTATCCGGGACCTTATAGGTAAACTTACAAAGGATTGGATGGTACCCTCAGATGTGTCAACCTGGCACACCAGGACTGGCAGGGCGGATATGTAGCGTGTGTGTGTGGCTTTCGTGATCTCTCTTGTAAAGTATATAAGGGCTTGTTGATTACGAAATAAACGCTACTGGACCGTCCCACCAGTAGCCCCTGTTCCTTTCGTACCACCACTGCAATTGTCCATATCAATAAAACCTAGTACTGTTTCTTTCACATGAGTGAAGTGCATTGTGTCACTCACCCCCCACCCCCAATTCGTTCAGTGACAGATACTCTCTAAAAGATCTAGCAGGGTTAGCACAGCTCTGAAGGGAACACAACTCATTTTATTACAATCCTTGCTTTTAGGATTGATTATTAATTACATTTCAAAAATATTTCCTTGAGCTTCATAACGCATCCATGAAAATAGATGGTATAGTTTTTAAGTGAGATATCCAAGACTCCAAAGCATATCCAAAACAAAAAAAAAATCCTAAGATTGATCCTTCAGGTGATGCACTACAGTGAGATTTTAAAGATGTCCACCAGCTGTGAGAGATCTGCCTACTTCATATGGTATTGCAGAAGACAAATAACATTTGTATCAATATGATGAGCCTTATAGAACAACAAATCTCCTAGCTCCCTTTCACACTCTTTGATCAAGTGGTAGGTCACAGAGCTCAAAAGTTTGTGCAGATTTCTCTCAGTTCTGTAGAATCAAATATATTCCTGTGATTCCTTGGTTAATCTGACATTCTGAAGTGAAACTATGACAACTTCATCTATACTTCGCGTTACGCACAGAAACAAGTAATTTTACTCCTTCCTTAATTTCACTGTTCTTGTAACATATGGAAACTCTAGAAACTTTGGTGAGATGCCAGTAGCTGTAAATTCAGAATTTATACAACCTGAGACATGAGAGTGCTAAAGAACTGAAATTTGTGAAAGGCAGGGTCTGGGGGGACTAATGTTCCACAGTGAAGTACACATTATAAATAACTGAGATAAAGAAGAAAGAACAGAGTATTTAGTTTTTTCCAAAAACAGAAAAAGGAAATGGAAGGACAGGACAGAAAAAGAAGGTTTAGTTCATAAAAGATCAGGTAAGACAAAAGAGCTGTTTTCAAACTGCCTGCTAAAGAAAGGTTTCTTTCTCTCCCCCCTCAACATTATACTTATCAAAATTATTTAATCCTAAATCAGTGATGGGTTTTGAGATACTGGATCTTAAATCTATCTGGGCTACAAAAATGTGAATTCAGAAAGGTGAAATGAGACACAAAGCATTTGTTTCTAACCTTGACAATTCAAACCATAAGAGCATGAGATTGATATGCAGAGAGTAATTTCTAGAAATTGATTTTTTTGGAGGTTCTAACATACTTATTAATGACAATTTTTCTCCCCCAGAAGTCATATGCATTGGAAATTTTCAGAATATGAAAAATAGTATTCACAAGAGTAAAGATTAAAAGAAAATACTAACTAAATATTTCAGGAAAGGACAAAACCCATCAAAGTCATTGTCATTGGCTATAAAATGTAACATTCACAGAACCTAAATTCTGTGATGCCATATAGATGTTTTCTACTTTAAGTGCAAAACCTTTGAAAAGAGTCAAGATGATGGTCAACCTTGTGAGGAGAGTTTTAAAGGAGGAACAATCAGATGGGAGATGATGACCCACAGTCAACTGAGGAAGTGGTGGACTGGGTTGGCAAATAAAGGATGCAGGCTGATGTGGACAGGGGAGACCTCAATAATCAATAAAACAGGACTGAAGGGGAAACACCTCAAGCTTATACAAATAAGGAAGTGCCAAGAGGACAGCATTATGGGGGGATCTGGCATGCTTTTTCTGGGAAATCAGTATGACTTGGTGCCTCTCTGAAGTGCCTGTACACTAATGCATGCAGCATGGGGAATAAACAGTAGGCATTAGAAGTCCATGTGCAGTTATAGGACTACAACCTCATTGGGATCACAGATCACTGCAATGGATGGCTACAGGCTCTTTAGGAAGGACAGGTCAGGAAGCGAGGTGGGGGAGTCACCCTTTATGTGAGAGCTCTGCCTGGGGATACCTTATGGGTTAGGATTAGAGGGCAGACAAACATGGGTGATGTTGCAGTGGGTGTCTGCTACAGGCCGCCTGATCAGGAAGAAGTAATGAGACCTTCTCTAGACAACTCAAAAAAGCTTCAAATTTCACAGGTTCTGGACCTTGTCGGGGATTTGAACCACACTGATATCTGCTATGGGGACAACATAGCAGGGCATAAGCAATCCAGGAGGTTTCTGGCATGCATTGATGGCACAGGTAATGGAGGAAGTGAAAAGGGGAGGTGCTCTGCTGGACCTGGTAGTTCAGAACAAGGAAGAACTAGTTGAGGATGTGGAGGTTTGGGGACGGGGGGAGACAGCCTGGCCTGCAGTAACCATGAGATGGTGGAGTTGAGGCTCCTGCGAGGAGGCAATAAGATAAATAGCAGGATCACAACCCTGGACTTTAGGAGAGCAGACTTTGGCCTCTTCAGGGGTCTGCTTGGAAGATCACATGGGAGATGGTCCTGGAAAGAAGAGGGGTCCAGAGAGCTGGTTGATTTTTTCTTTCATAATTACCTCTTCCAAGCTCAAGAATGCAGGAAATCAAGTAGCATTGGCAGGAGCCCTTCATGAACAAGGGGCTCCTGACTAAAATCAAACATAAAAAGGAAATAGGGTCAGAGGAACCAGCAGGAATATAGAGACACTGTCTGAGCATGTAGGGATGGGGTTAGGAAAGCCAAAGCCCACCTGGAGTTGAGTCTGGTGAGGAGCGTGAAGGGCTCCAAGACTAATTTTGACAATTATAACTTGCAACAAAGGTAAGACTAGAAGAAATGTGGGCCTGTTACTGAATGGGGCAGGGGGACCTGGTGACAAAGGACACAGAAAAAGCAGAGGTACTGAATGCATCCTTTACCTTATTTTTTACTGACGAAATTCACCCTCACAAACCCCAGGCCCCTTAGAACCATGAGAAAGTCCACAGCAAGGAAGACTTCATTCTCAGTAGAGGAGGATTGACTGTGATTATCTGAGAAAGGCCATGGTTATCAGGGAGCTCACAGACATCACTGCTAGTGATTGAGACTGACAGTCTCAATCATCTTTGAAATTACATGGAGAACAGAAGAGGTGGCTGTGGACTAGTAGAAAGCAAATATCACTCCTATCTTCAAAAAGGGCAAGAAGGAGGATCCAAGGAACTACAGGCTAGTCAGCCTCACCTTGATCTCTAGGAACGTGATGGTGCAAATAATCCTGGAAACCATTTCCAAAGATATGAAGGACAAAAAGGTGATTGGGAGTAGATAGCATGGATTTATGAAAGGGATTTAAATCAGGTTGACTGAGCAACCTGATAGCCTATTTTGATGAGATGACTGGCTTGGTAGCTGAGAAGTGCATGCTGTTTACCTTGATTTTAGCAAGGGCTTTGACACAGTCTCTGATACTATCCTTATAACCAAATTTGTGAGATATGGAAAATACTGAAGACAATACCATTTAACATCTTCATTAATGTCCTAGACAATGCAACAGAATGCACTCTGAGCAAGTTTGCAAACAATACAAAAATGATAGAAGCGATTGATATTCCACCAGATGGTTGTGCTGCTGTTGAGAGGGATCTCATCAGGTTGGAGAAATGGGCAGATAGGAACATCATGAAGTTCAATAAACATAAATGCCAAGTCCTACACCTGGGGGAAATAACTCCATGTATTAGTACAGACTAGAGGGCAACCATCTGAAAAGCTGCTTTTTAAAAAGGACCTGGGAGTCCTGGTGAAAAACAAGTTGAACATTGTCACAAAGGCACACTGCTGGCTAAGACCAAGAGAATCCTGGGATGAGTTAGCAAGAACATTGCCAGCAGTTCGAGGAAGGTGATCCTCCAACTCTCCTCAGCCCTGGTGAGGCTACATCTGGAGTTCTGTGTCCATTTCTGGAGTCCCCAGTAAAAGAGAGACATGGAATTACTGGAGAGAGTCCACTGAAGGCCAAAGATAATTAGGGGACTGGAACATCTCTCATATGGGGAAAGGCTGAAAGAGCTTGGACTGTTCAGCCAGGAGAAGAGAAGACTGAGGCAGAATCTTATCGATATGTTTAAATATCTGATGGGAGGGTGTAAAGAAGACAGGTCCATACTCTTCTCAGTGATGCCCACTGAAAAGACAAGATGAAATGGGCACATACTAAAATACAAGAAATTCCACTTAAAAGAAAAAGCTTTTATATCATGAGAGTGGTCAAACATTGGACCAGGTTTCCCAGAGAGACTGTGGAGTATCCATCCTTGGCAATATTCAAATCCTAACTGATGTCTCAAGGCCCTGAAATTTCCTGAAACCAAATACTAGGGAGACAGAAAAATATAAATAGACCAGTATGACACAAGGAGACTTGAACAGATAACAGGAGTTATCTGTTACAAACAGGAACAACACAAAGAAGGGACCATCTGTCCTATCAGCAATACCTTGAAGAAACATTTGGGAATCCTTTTTTTGTCAGAAACATCAAGTTAAGTGCAAGGAAATGGAGGGAAAGGTAATTCTGTCTGGGGGCACCATCTCCACTGACTCAGTGACCACCGATTCAGGAAACCCTCTGACCCCCCAAAAAAGAGGGAGTGGTGCATGTGCAGTTATCTAAAAGTCATGAAAGAGAAACTAACCAACACTGTAATGAATTATAATATGCAGCTGATTGATAGGTAGAATGTGTTAACAGGAACTGTATAAATAATGAGTATACTGAGCTGCTCGGTGTGCTAGCTTTGTGGAATACCACATAGCACCCATCTCTGTGCAGAAATGACATAAACAAATACCTCAGCCCTGTGTGTACAACTGGCTTATTGCACACCGGGTGATGGACCCTGTTTTAGGAACAACGGTTTCTGGCAACCCAAATGGGACAGCAACACCTTGCTTGGATCTACTGATCATCCTGAGCAATGGAGTTTCAGTTGAACAGACTCCAGCACACAGTGACCCTTTTGATTGGGGACTCTGGACGACCTACCCCAGGGCTAGGAGATCAGCAACTCTACGGTACAATACCAATAGCAAAGTATTTACCAGAGACAAGGGGATTCCAGGGTAAAATAGCCATCCTTTGGACTGGTACATAAGGCAAACCCAGGATTTGCAGTGGATCTGGCGAACACTTGGGGTTCACACTGAGGTCTCCTCATATAGACGTGAGGTTGGCAGTGGAGCTTACCCACCTTTGCCCACAGGGCATTGGAGTCGAGTGAGACATCTAAAGTCTTTGGGACTTCTCTGGAAAACAATTTTCTGTAAATTTTCTGTAAAAGGAGTGCAGCTAGCTCTACCAAAGTACCCCTGTGTACTCCTCTAGGATGCATCCTGAAATACTGGAACAAATTTGGAGGGGGTTCCCTAAAAAAATATAAGTTGGAAATATATTGTAATCACTAGTGGCCAAAGTATAATTTGGATGAGGGGGAGCGATGGCTGGAGGACAGGTCATTGAATTATAATATCATTTTATAATTAATGCTGTTTTGTATGCATACTGAAAAATGGGAAGAAATAATGTATGGAGATTTGTTCTTTTGTTTGAGATGAGTCTATGAAATTAGAAAGAAATGTAATTTGTTAAGACGAGGCGTGGACAGAATGTATGTGTTGGCAGAGAGCATGAGTGAAAAAAGCCGAAAAAAAGACCTTGTGAGGAATATGATAAGGGAAAAAAAATGTCTTAATGAGGGAGAGGAACCAGAGGACATGCAGCTGTTAGTTCTCACAGAGCCCTGCCCCAGCAACACAGAGGAGAAAAGTGAGACTTTATATCTCACTCAAATAACCTTTTCTGATAAGTCTATCCAGTTACATGTACCACAGGAAACAGTATGGAAAGCATAGTTATGCCTGTTAACTGAGGAAAAGAAAGAAGCTGTGAATGCAAAAATCTCAGATGAAATTCTAAATGCTGTGATACCCTTAGTGTGGGCTTCAAAGAAACTCAGACAAGCAAAGAATACAGTACCTATTAAAGTCAATCCAACAACAGGATTGCAGCCAATAAAGAATAAACAATATCCTTTAAAGCTAGAAGCCAAAGTGATGTCGGAACCACTGATAAACACCTTTATACAGTATGGCTTGTTGTGGGAATTCCAATCAGAATTCAATACTCCAATACTGCTGGTAAAAAAAGCCAGGAATCCAGGAATATCAACTAGTACAAGACTTGAGAGAAATTAACAAAATAATGGTAGACATGTACTTGGTGGTACCTAATCCCTATACGTTGCTATCTGTACTACCTGAACATAATACATATTTCACAGTACTAGATTTAAAAGATGCTTTCTTTTGTATCCCTTTGGAGGAAAGCAGTCAGAAGATTTTTGCCTTTGAATGGGAAAGTCTAACCACTGAAAGAAAGACACAGCTTTGTTGGACTGTGTTGCCTCAAGAATTTAAGAACACTCTTAAGTCTGGCAATGTACTAGTCAAAGAACTAGAAAAATGGCAAGATATGAACTCTTCTGCTACCTTGCTTCAATATATGGATGACATATTGTTGGGAATAAAAACTGAATCAGAATGCAAGCTGGCTACCATAGACTTGTTGAATTCTCTAGGATTAGCTGGATATTGAGTTTCACAGAAAAAGGCTCTACTAGCGCAAGAGACAGTAATTTATTTAGACTTTGAGATTTCTCACAGAAAAAGAAAATTAAGTGTAGAACGGAAGGAAGCTATTTGTCAAATAGCTCCTCCCAAATCAAAAAAGGAATTGTGAGGGCTCCTTGGAATGGCTGGTGGTGGTGTAGAATCTGGATACTGAATTTCAGTCTGATCACTAAACCACTGTATGAGGCTATCAAAGAACCGAGGGAGATCCTAGAGCAGACTCATGAATGTCACAAAGGATTTGACTCTATCAAAATGGAGTTAATGAAAGCTCCAGCTCTGGGCCTGCCAGACTTGAGGAAACCCTGCCTGCTTATATGCACATGAGCAACAGCAGGTGGCACTAGGAGTACTGACCCAAAGATTAGGAGAATGGAAAAGACCTGTGGCATACTTTTTCAAAAAATTGGATGAAGTAAGCAACGGATGGCCAACCTGCTTGAGAGCAGTAGCAGCGGTAGTGCTGCTAGTAAAGGAAGCTTGAAAATTAACATTAGGGCAACCTATCACAGTATTTGTCCTGCATGCAATGCAGACATCATTGGATTTCTCCTAGTATATTAACTAATCAAGATGATATAACTTTGAAAACATCTCAGACCCTAAAGCCTGCAACTTTGATGCTTGCAAATGAAAAAGAAAAAATAGAACCTGACTGCCTACATGTTATAGAACAAGTGTATTCCAGTCAGCCTGATCTGAGAGTTAGATAATCCGGATGTCAAACTATTCACAGATGGAAGCAGTTTCATGGTGAATGGAGAGAGAAAGGCCAGATATGCCATAGTAACTCTGCATGAAAGCATAAAGGGTCAGGCATTGCCCTCCAACACCTCTGTACAGAAAGCTGAACTAATAGCCCTAACGTGAGCTCTCAAGTTATCAAAGGGAAAGCGAGTATCAAAGGGAAAGTGAGTAATACCTATATTGCTTCTAAATATGTTTTTGGTGTGGTCAATGCACATGGAACTATCTGGAAAGAACGGGAGCTGGAAATTTCAAATTAACCAGGTGAACCCATTTGTATCAGGAGACCGCAGTAATCTTGGGACTTTCGCATTCAGGACCATGTAACCACTTTCCCTGGGGAATGAGTCTACCCCAAGTGTGGACTGATCGTGAGGGTGGAAGGTGGATGGTTAAATATTTGCCAGTTCCAATTTCTCCAGATTTTCCTCAGAAGTCTTTGATTTCAGTCCTGACATAAATCAATCCCACTTAGTTTAAACTGGGAAATATAACGATGCCAGCAGAGAATGATGGAAATAAGATGTGTTCTATGTGTTGACAAAGGAAAATCAGAAAACTCTTAATTCTAGAAAACATACAGAGGAGAATAAACCAACTACAAGGGAAAAAATAATCTTCACATTGCAAATAAATTGGAATCCAGCAAGAAGATGAAAGGGGGAAACAATTTACACCTATTTGTAATTGAACCATTTGCAATTTCACAGAATCACAGAATATTTGAGGTTGGAAGGGACCTCTAGAGATCAGCTAGTCCAACCTGCCTGCTCAAGCAGGGACACCTAGAGCACGGGGCACAGGGGGGCATCCAGGCGGGTTTTGAAGACCTCCAGAGAAGGAGACTCCACAACCCCCCTGGGCAGCCTGTTCCAGGGCTCTGTCACCCTCACAGTGAAGGAGTTCTTCCTCACCTGGAGATGGAATTTCCTATGTTTCAACTTGTACCCATTACCCCTTGTCCTGTCGCTGGCCACCACCGAGAAGAGTTTGGCCCCTTTCTCTTTACATCCTTCCCTCATGTATTTATACATATTAATCAGATCTCCTCTCAATCTTCCCTTCTCCAGGCTAAACAGGCCCAGCTCTCTCAGTCTTTCCTCATACAAGAGATGCTCCAGCCCTTTAATCATCTTGTTCGCTCTCTGCTGGACCCTCTCTAAAAGTTCCACATCCCTCTTGTGCTGGGGAGCCCAGAACTGCACACAGTACTCCAGGTGCAGCCTCCCCAGAGCTGAGCAGAGGGGCAGGATCCCCTCCCTCCACCTGCTGGCAACACTCCTGATGCAGGCCAGGATCCCATTTGCCTTCTTGGCCATGAGGGCACTGCTGCCTCATGGTTAACTTGGTGTCAACCAGAACTCCCAACTCCCTCTCCAATAGGGATTTATGCTCTTGCATTATTAGCACATTATGTTTAAATTGAACCAGTTTTCATTTTCAGAGTAAATGTGCTGGTCATTTTAAGCAACAAATTTGTTAAAAAGAAAAACCCTCTCTGAATGCAAACTGAGTTAAAATTTTGCTCTGAAATGAGTATACTTGAATCTCACTGAAATCAGGGGAAAAACACTTTGATGTAGAGTGTGTATCTTCAGAAGTTACTTTAATTCACTTAATTGGTAGTGAAAGATGCAACTGAAAATCATTTTTTTCCAGTGTTCACAGTACAGGACAGGTACAAGACCAAATATAGACCAGGATTACAGTCATAGTCCACTCAAAATCACACAGCAGCTCAAGCAAAGACATTCTGCTAATATGTACGTTTACTCCTCCCATCCTTTGTCTCATCCAATCTAACAAACACACAAAAACACATTTAAAAAGAGTCCATCTCTTAATACATTTGTAAAACAGGGCTCCTAATTTTAGTTGAGGTCTTTAGGCCTCAACAATTAGTATACAATTAGTCATGCATTGCACGGAACCTTATCGGCTGAACTAATTAAAGAAAGATGGTGTTATCAGTTAAATCTTCAACATACTGAGCTGCTTATAGAATACATTTCCTTTTACCTTGTGAGCTACATGAAGAAGCTACTTACATGAAGAAGACATGCAGAATTGTGATTAAATTAGTTTCTATTCTGTTTCTGTTTTGGGACATTTTTTTTTTAAAAAAAACTATGAACAGGAGCACTTAACCAAATAGCTAAGTTATTAAAGAAGACCACTCCAGGTTGGCTCGACTTTTATTATTCTTTCAACATAGGATTCAAACAAATCAAACTCTAATGCATTTATGTTTACACTGCTGACAAAATAGAAGAAAATGATTTGTCTTATAGATGGGAATTGAAGCCTATAATGGATTTGAGTGATTTGCTCAAGGTCACACAATGTTGCCCAGGTCACACATTACCCAGCCCCTTACATTACCCCTTTTTTTTAGTACATGGTTTATGAACACTCCAAAAAGCAAGAGAATTAATTTATTCCTCCACTCCTCTCAATATCACAACTTATCCTTTCTAAACAGAGCACAAAGAAAATACAGGAAACTTGTTCCATGGAACTTACAACTTTCTCTAGCACAAAAAAGGGCCCCAAATTATATTCATGCATAATATATATAAACCTTGGCTATGTTGGTCCATTGGACTCTGAAGTGGGCCCATTCCAGGGTGAGGAGGTCGCATACTCTTCATGGAGCTACAGTGAACATCTTCAAGCATTCCTTTTTCATGCAAGCCATCAGCGAGCTAAAAAAAAAAAAAAGTGTAGTGAATAAAAAAACCTATGAATCTATGGGACTATGGGACATAAGGGACATAAACTAAAAATTTACACAATAACATAAAGAGCATAAGCTTCGCATACTACTTACTACAATTAAATACAATGGGACTCTAGCCTTGGAATCAGAATTTCAGAAAGCAGAGCACATGAGAATCTTTATGTCCTTCCCTGATGCTTCTTCCTTTTCTTTTTCTGCTTCCTTATGAGCTGTTTGGATGATGCCAAGTACTGCAAACTAGAGGAAAATTGTCCAAACAGACAAAAAAAAGGACTATATTGACTATATTACAAAGCAGTATAATGCAGACCAACTTAGGACAGTAGAGCATGTGGCTTGGGCTGAAATACTAACCTAACCTTTTGCCTTTCAGTCAGTGCTGTACTGGAATGTCCCAAATGCTGTTCCTCTTCAAGCACAAAGTTTCCATTAAAGGAATCAACTTCTTACTGGTATGTAGAATATAGAGGAAGGCAGAGGAGGATGTAAAGGCCGAGCTGTTGTCTGAGCCCCGTAGGAACTAACAGATTTTGCAACATTGCGCAATGGGGAGGATAAGGAGGAAGAAAAGGCTGAGAGCGGGGAGCGGGGGGAAGAGGGGCCCACTAACTGTACCACTAAGGGGTGGTGGTGGTATTTTTGTGTTAGCACAGCAAAAAAAAAAAAAAGTATAAAGCTTAGACATATTTAACAAAAAAGAAGTATATATTACTCTTTGTTCCATGTAAGAATTAGTGGGGAATAGGGTATGCTACATAAACAACACTTGTAGAAAATACAACCATGAGAGATGCATCTCAACTACACAATTTACAGATTTTTTTTTTTATTTTAGGTACTGGCTAAGGCATATGAAAAAATGTAATTACATCACTTTTGCTCTTCATTTAGCAATCAAGGTCTTTTCATAAAATGCATTACATGGCAATTATCTGCAGATACAATTTCTTGTTTGCAAGTAAACAGTCAGGCTAGAGTTTCAAAATAAAATAAATCATTGATCCTCAAGTCGAGGTTGAGATCTGAATATAAAACTTAGCTTCTAGACTGTGCATCCTCCCTACATACTACAAAAATTCCACAGGCCAAATGCCAGTCTGTTGTCATAAGCACACAGGTATAACTGAGGGCATAACTGGTGGACAATGGGACTGACTGTGGTTGATCCTTGCAGCTAGGAATTTGCTAACTCCGTTAATCATACATAAACCAGCAAAAAGCCATTTCTTTCAGGGCTCTGTTGATTTTTCAAGGCTGACTAATATATTCTTCACTTTGTTTCCCAATAAAGTAAATAAACACATCAAAATTCATACAGGGAACAGATGCACTGGAGATGTCATTTCCAGGACTAGAACACCATTTTAAGGCTCTTAAAAAGTCTAATGTATGTAGATATGTTCACCAACAGTATTTGAAAGAAGAAAGCACTTACTTCCTGTTTTACTGGAATGTTTGAGCAAAAAAATTGATACATTTAAATGCAAAAAAAAATATATCATTTTTGTAGGATAACTGTTCCTTCAGTCACTCACTCTTACCTCACATAATAACCTTGCTTATGACACCATCATAGTTTTTCTATAGACAGCAATAATTTATGGTATATATGGTTATAAATAAAGTCACAAAACAAGGGATTATGCTACAGGCTAGGAGTAAATAGGAAGTAAAATTTAGAGTGCACAGTCCTCTTTCTGTCCCTCATGTAAGATCTGTGGAAAGTAAAGAGATGTATAGTTACCCTGGTTAACAAATATTTATAGCTTAAAACTACATGGCCTAGTTGGTACATAAGAGCAGCTATACAACTTCAGTCCAAGACCTTCTGTCTCCAGAAGGTGCCATAAGTAGATGTCCAGGAAGAATAAGATCAGGACAAATATATAACAGTGTTTTCTTCTTCTATCCTCACAACTTCCAACTTTTTACAGCTCAGGAGATTTCCTGAGGCTGTTATAGTTTATCTGTTTAGTAACACCCACCCAACGGAACTCACGTTAAGTATTTGCTTCATTTGAACCCATGCAAATATCTTACATCCACAAAATGACCTGGACGAGGGCACGGAGTGCACCCTGAGCAAGTTTGCAGACGACACCAAGCTGGGTGGAGTGGCCGACACTCCGGAGGGCTGTGCTGCCATCCAGAGGGACCTGGACAGGCTGGAGAGTTGGGCAGAGAGGAACCTCATGAGG
>VZSG01001607.1:0-16610 GCA_013398315.1 Nothoprocta pentlandii | reverse complement strand
AGGTCTTCAAAACCCGCCTGGATGCCACCCTGTGCCACATGCTGTAGGTGTGCCTGCTTGAGCAGGAAGGTTGGACTAGATGATCTCTAGAGGTCCCTTCCAACCTTAAATATTCTGTGATTCTGTGAAAATACTTGAGTAACAACCTTTAACGTGCATATGGAATTGCAATAATTTTCCTGATGATTTGATAGATTAAAATTTATTCCAAAAGTTTGTGAGAGTTTATTGTTTGTCATAACTATACTCTATAAACCAATAGTAAGTTTTCCTGTGTACAGGCTTTCTGGTTATTTGACTGCACAGTATTCAATTTTCATACCAGTGAACTACGGAAGCTATGAGGTTTATTAATACCAACTAAGTGTACTGGCTAAGTGCCAGCCACTGGAGTTGGATCACCAGCCACAGTAGCCTGGGTTTCTGGGGTGCCAACAACCAGAAAAAAACAGAGTACATGCATATCATGTGGGCATGTATGCTAGTGTGTGATTGCTAGCACATACCAATCTGGACTAGCTGGCAAGTAGGAGAAGAGGCTGGGGAGCCAGGAATCAAAGCAGCCTTAAGTCTGAGCCAGATACTAGACAGAACAGAGAGTCTACAAGTTGGCTATCAGAGAGACCAAGAAGTCCAAACCAACTACTGGAGAAATCAGAGGGTATGGAGGTCAGCCACTGATGAGGCCATAGGTCTGGACCAGTTAGTTACCAGAGAAAACCATTTGCACATGAACATGTGTGTGAAGCAACCGGGAGACCGGGAGATCCAGAGCCAGCTACTGAGTAGACTGAGTGTCTAAGGCCCACTACTGGAGGCATCCATAGCACATGTGTTCATGTGTGTCTGTGTGTGCAAGGGTGTCTGTACCAGCAACTGGAGCAGGGCTGTGGATGCCAGGGGCTACTATGTCCAGGTGCCAGCAACTGAGGAGACCTGGAATCCAGAGGTAAGCAACCGACTGTCTCAGCCCAGCTACTAGAGGGAACCACGGTGTATATATGTACATATTTCCCACTAACAGGCTTTTCTCCTGATCAGCCAGAGAGGGGAACAGGACAAGGTACTGATTGCATTTGCAAGTGCTGTGTTTTCTGGCTGTGAGGATCTGTGTGACTACATATATACATAGCCAGTGTGTGCATGTGTACCTATTGGGAATACATGCTCAGCCTCCCTCGTGACTGGACCTGTGGGCACAGAGCTGTAGCAGCCTCACCTTTATCAGGCTATAGGATTCAGCAACACCTAACACATATCAATCTTTATCAATCTTGCCCTCCCCCCCAAACTTACTTCTGCATATTTTGGATTCATTTAAATTCTGTAAACACTTTATTATTGTCTGCAAGTTAGTGGAGTATCCAATGTGTTTTACTAGTGAAGGTGTTTAAAAATTGACAGAGTAACTAGTCAAAGTGAGAACCATGTACTGAATGTACCAACCTCTCAAATATGACGATTTCAGCAGTCAAATACAAGTGGGATCCTGGACTATGACTTCTCTCCACATTGTCTTTGTGTTAGCAAAAGTTTTAGTGATGTGTTTTGTCATATTGAAAAGGATAATCAGTGTCATGTCCTTATTGACCGGACACAACAAGCATTTTTTTAATAACTCAGATTAAGCCATAGATAAAAAAAGGCAACTTGAAGTAGTCATTTCAGAGAGTTTTAAAGGTTTTTAAAATTAAAAAGGTTCATTTTTAATTTGAAAACTTCTCTATATGCTTATAGCAACAACCACAACAATTCCAAGCGACATCATCAACAATAATCACCAAAAGGTTTTGCTCCTGTAAACAGTTATTGCATATTTACGTAGGTAAAACATCTGTGAAATTGAAGTTATCATAAATTCTTCAACTTCATAAACAAAAGATGAGAATTAGTAAGAAAATGTTCTCAAAAAGAAAGTTTCAGACATGACTATTTCCTTATAACAAACAAAACTGATTGTGTAAACATATATGGAAATTTAAGCATATGACAACCACCACTGAAATCATATCACTCACATGCTTTAAGCTACACATTTTAAATTCCTTAATGAGATGGAGCCTATGTAAAATTATTCTCAAATTAATTTAAATCAACATGGAAGATTAAAAAGCGTGTAGGTTTAATTACAAAAAAAATGGATGGTAGAATGATCTTGTAGCATTCCAATTTTATTCTTTAGCAAGGCCTATTCTGTTGAAGTGTGCATAGTTTACAATTTAAAACTTGTATAACTGCTAGCACTGCAGTTCAAACAATAAAAAGCTGTGTTTGATCCAATACGTGCAAAATCTTAAGTAATAAAGATAGAATAAAGATAGAATAAAGATAGCTGCAGCTTTGCTAGTGATACATGAAGTGGAATAGCTTTGTTCTGCCAGTCAAAATGTAGTAAATCGATGGAGAAAGGTCTAGGAAAAAAAAGCTTAATTATAAAAAAAAAAACCAATTACCTTATGCAATTGGTGCGTGCCCTCCTGTGGGTTATCAGTGGACCCCATTGTTGGTATCAGATGTGGGACACTGGGTGGCCCAGGACCCGGCCCCACCATGCTGCGTACTGAGCCAGGAGGTGAAGGACCCGGCCCTGGGGAAGGGCCAGGATGAGGCATTGTGCCAGGGTCCATTGGTGTGGACATCTATTTTCTGTCTCCTTTTCAATTAACAGAATAGCTCTAATGAAAAATAAATAAACAAACTTATTTCCATGCGACATCAAGGTCAGTGGAATATAGTCAGAAAAAAAAAAAAAAAAAAAAAAACCTAGAATCAATAACAAAAAGACTTACATAAGTAAGAAAAAAAAAAAAAAAAAAAAAAAAAAAAAGAGAAAATCCGTTGAAAAGCATCACACACACACATGCAAGTTGTCATCAGCAGAAAATTCTTAAATGATCTTTCTTGTGGCACATCAGTTTACCCATCCATCAAAAAGCACACTAGAAGAATAAAGGAACCTGACAGTTCAGCCTGTCTTGCAATGTTTGTTATCATCCACAGAATAAAATATCTGGTAGGTTAAAGGAAACATCTACTAGAGAATGAGTTGAACCTCACAGAATGACAGATTCGTTGAGGCTGAAAGGGACCTCTAAAGGTCTAGTCCAACCTTCCTTACTTGTTATCATCAAGTTATCATGTTATCACATGAAGTCAAGCAGGGGACAAATGAGCATTGGGCATCTCATTCAAATATGTGTTTGGAAATCTCCTTCCAAATCCCTCAGATGCAATTGGAATTAAGCTCTTATAAAATTCAGGATAATACAAGAAAACAAGTATTAAAATGATTGACTGTTATATGACAGACTTTTCGTTTGTATTTAAATATTTAATTAAGGACATTTCCTATTAGCTCTGTATGCAATCACAATATCAAGTGAAACACAGAAACAACAGATTACTTTGAAGTGAACACAGTTATAATTCATTTGAGGGGTTCTGCTGATGTCACAAGCCATGAGAACACAGCTCAAGTGGCTTATAAAATGGTAAGAGTCCAGAAAATTAATTATACTCCTTCAACTTGCTGGAGAACCAACTATTATTTTTTATTTCTGTGTACTTAACAGAACAAATTGAGGCAGACTACAAGTTTGAATCAGTCTTCCATCTTTCTGCAAACTCTTATCAGTGTCTAACATTGGAAATTCTAGTCTACTAGTACCAGTGTACTGTAATACAGAGACAGATTCCATCCCTTTACAAAACTGCTGGCCAGCTGCTGCTAACAAGACCAGTCCTGTTTTTTTTCCCTCCTCCCTACCTGCGATACCAACTGCACATGTCTGATCACACAGTGATTTTATTATTTGAAGAGCTAAAACAGCAGAAAATGAACCCTACAAAAACTAATTTTCTGCTCATTTAGGTTGCTGAGCTGATTTGCTGTGAGGTCAGATGAGCATCAGTGCCAAGCACAAGGGAGGAGGTAATACCACTCTTTTAACAGCAACTGACCATGAGACAGGCTTACCCCATTTCTTTCATTTGACTTTGTAGTTTTATAATAATGTTGCCCATGGTCCTGTAATAAATGAAATGCAATGAAAAACAAAGGTTTTTTTAACCTCTCTATTAATGACCTGGATGCTCGGATGGTAGGCACCCTCAGCAAGTTTGCTGATGATACAAAACTGGGAGGAGTGGCTGAGACACCAGAGAGCTGTTCTGCCATCCAGAAGAACCTCAGCAGGCTGGAGAGGTGGGCAGAGAAGAACCTCATGCAGTTCCACAAAGGAAAGTGCAGAGTCCTTCACCTAGGGAGAAATAACCCCAGGAACCAGTAGCAGAAGGTAGCTCCACAGAGAAGGACCTGGGGGTCCTGATGAATACCAAATTGGACCCAGCAATGTGCCCTTGCGGGAAAGAAGACCAAGGGTACGTGACGGCTATGCTCCTTTCCCGGCTCAACCTGGCCT
Organism: Nothoprocta pentlandii; assembly: GCA_013398315.1. Taxonomy (NCBI): domain Eukaryota; kingdom Metazoa; phylum Chordata; class Aves; order Tinamiformes; family Tinamidae; genus Nothoprocta; species Nothoprocta pentlandii. Next base: position 12,189 of record VZSG01001607.1, on the reverse strand, counting down.
GTACCTTACATGCAGCCCTGTTCAGTTGCTAACCACCAGAGATTTATCTAATCCTAGTAGGCACCACCGTTCTGATTTCTTCTGCCACTCAGACTCAACATAACATTCCTGAAGGCTGCATCCGAAAGGGGAGGTAAGGCTAGTGCACTAGCCAATGGGCCTCTGAAATGAAAGAATGACTACAAGTCAATCATCTTATCCTATAAATATGCGGACAGCCCGAGAGCCCTTTGAGCTCTCCTGACATGGCTGCGGCCTGCACAGCAGGATCTCCCCTTGAGCAGGGACGCCTCTCAAGGATACTCCTTGAGGTTGAGAGACTCCCCTTTCCACGACAGATCTGTGGTAAGTGAACATAGCACGCTCTTTCTTTAACTTACTTTGTAACTGTGCACAAGAACCCTTAGTCATAAACCGTTGACCAGGTCTGGGACTAGGATTGGATCCAGCCGCACCCAGACTCCTCTCAGAAGGAGCCTGGAGAGCAAGGGGGTCCAATCTGAACCTCGTGACCCAACAGGAGGGTATCCCAAGATAATTGTGTATTATCTTGACCTCCATGCAGTGAATAATAAGCAACCTTGCCATAGAATCTCATGAAATCATTGTCCATATTAATAAATCCTGTTATTATTTCTTTCATACGAGTGAAGTGCATTTTGTCACTCACCCCCGCCACCACTCGTTCCATGACAGGGTATCCTGGGTGGCATTAGGCAGAGTGTTGCCAGCAGGTCAAGGGAGGTGATGCTCCCCCTCTACTCAGTCCTAGTAAGGCCACATCTGGAGTGCTGTGTCCAGTTCTGAGTGTTTGAACACTGGACCAGGTTGCCCAGATCGGTCATGAAGTCTCCATCCTTGTGTTGCTGGATTAGGATGATTCACCTTGTTCAAAACTAAGTAGAATAGATTTCCCCTGTATCTTGGTGGGAGGAGGGGAAACTTGTCAGTAGAGCAGAGCAGAGAGTTAGCATTCTTCAACCAAGGACAATCTGGAGCTGCTCATTAAAATCAGAGTGTTTTTAACACTTTGCAAACTTGGCAAGAAAAGGCTACATAGACCTACCTTGAGTTAAGTGAACTGACTTTATTATAATACTATAAATCATGCCCATAGGTCAAGAAGACCCTCACCCAGGTGAAGACTGCTATAAGGCTTATGACAGCAAGCTTCAATAACACCTTTTTGCTGTTTACTAAGACTGAGATTGTAAAAGAAACCTAAGGAAGTCAGGCATGCAATTTTCATTAAAATGCAAAACACACACACAAAAGAAACACTAAATACCCAATTCCTTTAAGCCCTTATAAAATCTCAATAAAATCAAAAGTAAAAATCCACCAAGAGATAAAAGGTGCAGTGTTTGCAAACTGTTCATCAGGTTCTATGCAGATGATGTTGGCAGAAGTCTGGGTATATTTTGGTGCAGCATAATCAGATAAGCAAAATAAAAACAGCTCTCTCCCATGGCCAGAGTTGAGCCATTTTTTTCAGACTGTTATTTTATTGAGTAGCTACTGTCACAGAGGCAAGAAAATGTACATGCATTTAAAAAAAAAAAAAAATCAAGGATTGTAATAAAAATTAAAAAACTAATTTCCATTCCATCTGACCCAAATGTTGAAGCTGATGGCCCAGGCTCTCTCAAAATTATTAGATACTAAGCACCTAAGTCCTTTTCAAGTGTCCAGTCCTATAATTTCCACAAGTCTCCTACTGGAGACAGGTTATTCTTATTACTTCCAAGAAGAGAAGCCTCTTTTTTAACTGTAACCCCCAAATCCTTTTTAATCAAACCCTTTCTACATCTTGAGTCCATGCTAGAGGAACTGGTGGGAATTAGATTAATTGTGACAATGCACACAGTTCTCCCTATCATCCCAAGAGACTTTCTCCTATCTCAGGTGGACGCTCTAGAGTTCAGGCAGAGGAAAAAAATATATCGTCAGGGTGACTTAAGCCAGATGGTGAAAGAAAAGGAGCTAGATCACCCAGTGCTGAAAAGAAAGACTTAGAATTTTTCAAATTGGTGCCCAGACTCTGCAATTGTTTCTGGATCAAAGGGTTTAAGATAGCAAATATTTGCATTACGTAGAATTTGAATGTACTCTGAGGGCCAAAAAATTCCTGAGGTACATTTTTGCAATAATCACTTTATGTACACCCAGAAAGTTTCTCTTCATTACAAGCATGTAATAACACAGCTATTTCATTCTTTTATAGACTCTCTAGAAGCTTGACTTTTGGGCACCCACAGCATCCAAGTACATTACACATCCTTTGGAATAAAACTGCTATGAATATAAATGTAACATTGGTGTGAATTTCCTTAACACAAGAAAAAGTTTAGATTAGTCGATCTAAAACTAATACAGTTTTAAATTTTCATTAATGATCTAGATGAAGGGACAGAGTGCATCCTCAGTAAGCTGATGATACAAAACTGGGAAGAGAGGCTGAGACACCGGAAGGCTGTGCTGCAATCCAGAGGGACCTGGACAGGCTGGAGAGGTAGGCAGAGAGAAACCTCATCAAGTTCCACAAAAGGAAGTGCAGGATCCTGCACCTAGGGAGGAATAACCCCATGCACCAGTACAGACTGGGGGCCTGGATTTTCCACACACAAAACTTCTGAGATTGCTGGGGAACGTACAGGCCTCGCCTTTATATCTGTAACACGCCCAGGTGTCTCTATCCATAAACGCAAGTGATATGTGAGCACATTAGTAGAACCATATTTTCTTCTCCCGTCTTCCTAGGAAGTTTTAGATCTGACTGATAGGATCTAAAAATCCAGTTTGAAAGAGCCAATCCTGCTCTCTCATTTCACTCTACAAAGCAATGTCTACACAGCTTTTTCAGTTAAAGACCCAGATGCATATACTGGAAGCATGTTTCATGGCAAAACTAAGCCCGCCTCTCCTCTTCTCCTCCTGTCATGTCACAGCAATCATTCATGTCTGTGATGTGTGAATCTGTATTTGGCTGCTACGACTTCCTAATAATCTGCTGCTGATAGCATATGCAGAGGGAAGGGGAAAACAAAACCTCCAACCATCACAAAACCTTGCCTGCCTCCTCTTCAAGTAGAGACAGACCCCAGGTGCCCTCCTCCTTCAGACTCAGTCAGCACACAGCATCCAGCAACAAATTGGAACACTAGCTGAAATACTATTTTTTACTTATCTCCTCCTAATCACTGAGGGGTGACTTTTTTTTTTTTTTTTTTTTTTGGCAAAGAACAATAACAAAACCCTTCTCCCAGGATGGAGTGATGAGAATCACCTCTTTACAAATAACTCGCATTTATATTAATAGAAGTGTGTACATACTCCTCTCCCTCCGCAAAAAAAGGTGGATTTTCCATGCATATCAGAAAAGTGATTTGTTTGGAAGATGATTATAAAATCGTAAGCACATGTTTTATGCCACACTTTATTCTTCAGGCTCCTGCGGTGGTGGGTTGCTTTTTGCAGAGAAAAGGGAAGGAGAAAAGGGACGTATTTTAGGAAGTGATTCTGTGACATCTTCATAGCAAGGGTGACTTGTCTGTGCAATTAAAAACATAGATTGAACAATACTAAACTGAAAGACAACGGGAGCTGAATCCTTGGTTAGTGAACCCCAACCCCTGCTCCCCAAACACACTTCTATGTGTATGTACATCAGGGTAAACAGGGAAATTATCTAGGTCACAGCGCTCTGCTATTCTAACAAATAATACCACTCCCCTCACATCTGTTTTCCTCCTCTTTCCACTCCTCCTTCCTCGGCCCTATCCACCTAAATATTTCACATAGAAGACAACAATCCTATTACAAAACACAAATGAACTGCAATGTTTGTCTCCCTCCCAGCACTCCCTATTTATAACTACTAAAATACATCTCGATCAATCAATGTGGAAAAAGAAAAGAGACCAAACTCCCAGCCCCATCATAAACACTGAGCTGTTCCTGGAGTCTTTTTTTTTTCTTTCACCCCCAAGAATTATAAAGAATTTTAGAGCAATGGAGGTTAGAGAAAGCAGAGAGGAAAGGAAGGAGGTTGCATAATAATCCTTAGAACAAGCAGGGGTGTTGTTTTCTTAAGCAGTCAAGGTGGGCATGGTGCATACCCCCATAATCAATAATAACAAATTATTTTGAAAAGAGACTATAAGAGCAAAGTTCAAGAGGGTACCTGAAGAAGGAGAAGGAGCATAGAACTCTAAATTATATTTACCTTACTTAGGAGGAATGTTGTATTGAATGGCTTCCTTCTCTGTGAGTCACCCAGAATACAAAACCAGAGAGGGATTAGATTATGACTTCATTGATGACAGACATTCCTTCTTCCAGCCTCATTCCACCACTTCCCCCAACCGGACACCATCTCTCAGGAAGAGGATTCTCCCATTGGTTCACCTCGAGGAGAGCACCCGCCTCCTGCGCGGAAAGGGCAGTCCAAGGGAGGCGCCTTAACTGTCGGGAAAGCGCGGGGGGAGAGCGGGAACTAGCGCAGCGCAGCATGAAGGGAGCATGTGGTTAGCAGCCTCTCAGGAAATGTAGGCTGCTGATTGAGTAATTCCCGCCCCCCCTTCTTAGTTTGTGTTTGGAATCATGAGAGAATCCCCTACATCTAGTGAGTGTATCTGTGCATGTAGTTCTCCTTCATATAACTGTGGTTGCTTCCTCAGGAAAGAATATCCCAGCCTTTCTACATTGGCCATTAAGCATTTCTTCTGAGTGGTAGATGATAGTAGCATTGTTCATTCTAGTTCTATCTTTGTGCTTGAGTTGCTATTTCGGAATGCAGCCCTAGATAATAAAGAGAGGCTCCAGGGTTTGTTTCACTCGCTGCTAAAGCTATTGCAGCTGTACAAAATGGAGTAATTGTAATGATCCTTTACCGGAAGACCATTGTACATTGAGGAGTTAGTGATCCCCATAACAGCTGACCTGAGTAGGTGCAGGCCTGTGCTGTGCTGCACATATAGCTTGGCCGGAGGATAAACTCAGCCAGCTAATCCTAATGGAAAAGCCTGGAAGCAGCTCCCACTTGGCAGAAGCAATTATACCACCTGCATATCTTTTAGACAAAAGCGGCATTTTTTTTGTGTGGGAACATCCTTTTTGTTTGACAGTAGAAATGATGAATAGAATTGTTTTCTATTAAGAAAATCCTATAATAGCTCAAAAGACCCAAACAGGGCAACCTTTCCTGGATGGGATCTGTACAGTGTGCTGCGCCTTGATTGGAGGCCCATTTGATGCTGCACAACTCGGGGTTCCCAGTGTCTGAAGGGGACTCAAGATCCTCTATGCTAATCCCTTTTTCCCTTATAATATTAGCTCCAATAAATTGCATTTTAGGTGATACTTTACAACGTCTGAGTGCCTTTCTTCCTGCAATCATAAAGAACCAGTACCTCCTGGTGCAAAACAGTAACAAAGTGAGAATGGCCCTACCAGACTTCCAAGCTGTTTGGGAAGCTCTAGGAAAGCAGCTTACAGGGAATCAAAGAAAAAGGAATGCACAGAGTGGAATTAGCTGATTTTCATCCTGATGTATATGTTTTCTACCTGTACAAGATTGTTTCCCTGTGATCTCTGCTTTGATTTATTATTAAATGACACTGAGGAAATTAAGTGCTTAAATGACATAAATGACATGACAAATGACATAAATGTCACATAATTAAATGACATAAGTGACGCTGAGGAAAATAACTACTGATTGTTAAAACAGAAAGAATATGCTAAAAGGCAGCACACAAAATATTTGAATAGCTTTCACATACTTTCTGTAAGTATTTTGCTTGTCTGTTATTGCATTATCTGGTCACTTATGACCTTTCCTGAGATTTTTCAAGGTCTCAATAAAACAACTCAAGTACTATATTACCTGGTTACTTGCATATTTTATAATTGGAGGGGAAACTGGAGGGGTTATAAAAATACACAAGCTATAAAAATCATGATTGTTTCTGAAACTAATTGAAGCAGGTTTGCAGATGCAATTCATTTGAAACATGCCATTTTGGATAAACGGAACCATTTCAGGGAGGTTATTGTGATCAATTTGACTAAATTTTGTCTAACGAGAGGTACATCCACACATGTTATTGTGTGGTGTGTATTTATCATGGGATGCAGGTAAATGCCAAGTTTATATACATTCTGTGATGGGAACATGCAGTGTGGGACCCCACCCTCCCCCGCCACACACAAATTCTGCAAAAAATGATGTTCTTTCCAAAGCAGGACAGCAGGACACATTAACACGCAATTTGTTTTCATGAGAACTCTTGAAAGATTTGTTTTTCCTTCAGCTTAGAATGGCACAAATGAAATTGCTGTCCTGCAGCCAGCTTTAGCTATTACCCAAACAACATCTGAAAATAATAGTGCTTCAAAACAGGTATATATGCATGTGTAATATGAATCATTGTTGAACGTCAAGTTCCTAACTCTGATATCATTGAGAAATTTGGGGCCAAACAAGGATAGATGGTACAACCAAATCCAGTAATCTTATAAACCTGTTCTTTAAGAGGTTTTGATGCTATGCTACCAACATACAGTGGCTATTTTTAAATGCTTTTCTTAGGAGTACCTGTAAATATTTTTCCCTACTCTATAACAAAAGCTCTTTTATGAGGAAACACATTTGATAACACATTTGATAAAGAGATGTGACCTTTGAAAGGACATGGTGATTAGGGGAAGTGCCTGAGGCCTGGAAGACAGCAAATGTCACTCCAGTCTTCAAAAAAGGGAAGCAGAAGGACCCAGGGAACTAAAAGCCAGTTAGCCTAACCTCCCTATCTAGAAATGTGATGGAGCACCTCATCCTATATGCCATCTCCATGCATGTGAATGACAAGAAGATGATCAGGAGAAGTCAGCATGGATTCAAAAGGGGAAATCATGCTTAACCAACCTGATAGTTGAGTAGGAGGCCTGTAGCCAGGGGTGAACCCCAGGGGTCAGTACTGGGTTCAGTCTTGCTCAAATTACTCATCAATGACCTGGATGAAGAGACTGAGTGCACCCTCGGTAAGTTTGCAGATGATACAAAACTGGGAGGAGTGGCTGAGACACCAGAAGGCTGTGCTGCCATTCAGAGGGATCTTGACGGGCTGGAGAGATGGAGTTCCACAAAAGGAAGTGCAGAGTCTTGTACCTAAGGGGGAATAACCCCGTGCACCAGTGCAGTTGACCTGCTGGAGAACAGCTTTGCAGAGAAAGACAATTAAGGGCCTGGAGCATGAGGAGAGGCTGAGAGGCTCCCAGTCTTCAGAAGGGTGTGGGGTATGAGGGCAAGAGAATTTACAAATCACAAAGATGATTAAGGGCCTGGAGCATCTCTCACATGAGGAGAGGCTGAGAGGTTCCCAGTTTTCAGAAGGGTGTGGGGTATGAGGGCAAGAGAATTTACAAATCAAAACATAACATAATACAACACAAAAGATGAAGAAGAGTTCTCCTTGCATAAGGTGGCCCAGCCATTCCATTAGGGAGCCAAACTGATTAGCCAGCCAGGCATCTCCATGTTCTGCCAGGTATGTTGGATAATCTCTTGTAAATGTCTGCTATTGTTCTCAATAGGTGTCGATTCATCTGTGATGTTAAAACAGCACACCCCAATGGAGTCATAACGTCCATGATTATATCGCTTTAGGATGTTCATAGCGTCATTACAAATTAAACGTGTATTGGTTACATTCCACAGAACAGGGGTAGCATTTACAAAGCGAAAGCAATTATCTGCTTTAGATATGTTTGCTATATGAAAAGAGGAGGTCCAAGGCGTTGTCTTTTGGGAAGCAATACCCAAATCGTATAAATTCATGGGAGCAACAGAAATATCTTCTTTTTTTTTCTTTTTTAAGAAAAGTATTAGTCTATAATTGTTGTGGGCAACTCCCTTCTGAGGGGAACAGAGGGCCCAAAATGCCAACCAGACCCTCCGCACACGGAGGTCTGTTGCCTCCCTGGGGCCCGGGTAAGGGACATCACTAGAAGGCTCCCAGGTCTTGTACAGGCCTCTGAGTATTACCCACTAGTGCTCTTCCAGGTTGGCAATGATGAAGTTGCCAAGAAAAGCCTGAAGTCCATCAAAAGGGACTTCTGGGCATTGGGGAGATCGGTTGAGGGAGTTGGAGCGCAGGTGGTGTTCTCCTCCTTCCCCTCAGTGTCAGGGAAGGACACTGAGAGGAACATGAAAAGCCACCTGCTCAATACATGGCTAAGAGGCTGGTGTCATCGGTCAAATTTTGGATTTTTCGACCATGGGGCAGTCTTTACAGCACCAGGCCTCCTGGTGACAGACGGGATTCACTTGTCTTGCAGGGGGAAAAGAATCCTAGCCCAGGAGTTGGCAGGGCTCATTGAGAGGGCTTTAAACTAGGTATGAAGGTGGAGGTGGATAAAATCAGGATCACTAGGGATGAGCCTAGGTGCAGCATGCCAGGATTGGGGGAGAGCTCAGTAGCCCAGCTGAAGTGCATCTACACCAATGCACACAGCATGGGCAGCAAACAGGAGGAGCTAGAGGCCATGGTGCATCAGGAAAACTATGACATAGTCACCATCACTGAAACATGGTGAGACCACTGTCATAACTGGAGTGCTGCAGTGGGTGGCTACAGGCCCTTCAGAAGGGACAGGCAAGGAAGGAAAGAAGGTGGGGTAGCAATGTATGTTAGGGAGTCCTTCAGGTGCTTGGAGCTCCAAGGGGGTGATGTAAAAGTCAAGTCAGGGACATGGGTCAGGATCAGGGGGAAGACCAACAAGGCTGATATCCCGGTGGGAGTCTGCTATAGACCAGCCAACCGGGATGAAGAGACAGATGAGGCATTCTACAGGCAGCTGGCAGAGGTCTCACAATTGGCAGCCCTTGTTCTCGTGGGGGACTTCAACCCACCAGATGTTTGTTGGAAATACAATATGTCAGAGAAGAAACAGTCCAGGAGTGCATGGAAGATAACTTCCTGTCACAGTTGGTAAACGAGCCTACAAGGGGAGGAGCCCGCTGGACCTGCTCTTTGCTAACAGAGAAGGACTGGTGGGAGATGTGGTGGTCAGAGGCCATCTTGGGCATAGCGACCACGAAATGATAGAGTTTTCACTTTTTGGTGAAGTCAGGAGGGATATCATCAAAACTGCTACCTTGGACTTCTGGAGGGCAGAGTTTGGACTGTTTAGGACAGTCTCCCTTGGGAGACAGTCCTGAAGAGCAAAGGGGTCCAAGAAGGCTGGACTTTTCTCAAGAAAGAAATCTTAAAGGCGAGAGGAAAAGGCCATCCCTATGTGCCGAAAGATGAGCCGGAGGGGAAGAAGACCGGGCTGGGTGAATTGTGGACCTATTGTTGAGACTCTGGGGGGAAAAAAAAGAGGGTTTACCCCCTTTGGAAGAAGGGGCAAACAACTCAGGAAGAGTACACCGACATTGCTCGGGTATAAAGAGAGGAAATTAGGAAGGTGAAAGCTTGGCTGGAACTCAATCTGGCCACCACTGTAAAAGACAACAAAAAATGTTTCTACAAATACATTAACAAGAAGAGGAGGGCCAAGGAGAATCTCCATCCTTTATTGGATGCAGCAGGGAACATTGACACCAAGGATGAGGATAAGGCTGAGGTACTTAATGCCTTCTTTGCCTCAGTCTTTAATGTCCAGATCAGTTATCCTCAAGGTACTTGGCCCCCAGAGCTGGAAGACACCTATAGAGTGCAGAATAACCCCCCCATAATCCAGGAGGAAACAATCAGTGGCCTGATACTCCACTTGGACACTCACAAGTCTATGGGACCAGATGAGATCCTCCCGAGGGTTCTGAGGGAAGCTGACGAAGCTGCTCGCCAAGCCACTCCCCATCATCTATCAGCCGTCCTGGTCAACAGGACTAGCGCAGCCATCCAAGGCAAAAGGCAATGCTTGCTCACTTATGGTATTTGCAATGCCCATGATAGGCCTGAGCTAATTGTCAAGAGGCAGTGAAGGCTGTCTGCTCCTTAAGAAACAGGGAACCAGGAAGTGAGCACAGTAACATGGTTGGCAGGGCTGGTGCCTTGCCAGACAGGGTCCAGACCCACAGTACCCCAAGCAAAGTGAGCAGGGCAGCCCTGGAGATAGTAGCCAGATTCAACCAAGAGTCTAGATCATCAGCTCTAGAGCTCTTGGTGATGAGAAAGGTACAAGATCACGCTGGGAAGTCAATCCACAGGCCAGGGGTAGGTTGGATGAGGGCAACCAGGGTCAGAAACAGTCCAGTGATCACCAGGTAGATCCATAGAGATGAGGCAAATCTGAGGTCAAGGAGCAATTTCATCACTAGGTCTGGATGCTTTTCAAGCTGTTGCCCTTCAGAGGATCTTCCTGCAAAACAAAACAAAAATGATTTACCAAGGCCATTAGGTAAATCAGCTGCATCCTGGCTTGTATCAGGTGTAGGAATTTTGTGTTTTTAGGGCTTAATAAGGTAGAGAGATTAGTGAAAGTAGATGATATAGTATAGCATAGGGCATAGAGCTTAAGGCATGGCGCTCGGAAGATCTCGCAATGTCACGGGAGTTAGGTGTGTAATTAATTTATGCAGTTTACTGATAACCCCATGCCATACAAGGCAAAAAGTTGAAATTAGTCTCCCGATTGGGCAGTAGGTGAGTCTCCGCATTCAACTGGAGTATATAGGCAGACTGAACAAAGCAATAAAGGCCATTTTGCCGCATCCCCCATAGTGGTATCTGTGCTCTAGGGCCCTGGGGTGAGGACAACCCCAGGTCAGTCCAGCTACCGAATGAGGCTTGCCGACCCCCGTCGGCAACAAGTGGTGACTCCAACGTGACTGCTGGACTGGCGGACCGCGGGCGGTCGTTGTGTGGGTTCCGGAACCATGAAGACCTTGGATAAGGTGATTTCGTTACTGGGCGGGAAATTTAAGATTTCTGTGAAACCGAAAACCACGGCCCAGTGTGTGGCCCGCCCCATTAAGGAGGGGGCGGTGACAGGACTGGCTGATTGTTTGCAGCCGAGTGCCTGGGAACGATGCTCGCGTATCTTAGGGGAGCGGGCTATGGCCGTTAGTACGGCCAAAAAATTAAAAACATGGGTAATTCTGCAGGTGTTGAAGCGCGCGCGGGAGGATCGAACAACGTGGGATGCGGCTTGTGCCTGCTTGCACGGGGAGTCTGATTTAGACACGCGATTATGTGATGTAAAGGACCATGAAACCCACACTGAACGGGCCGCCTTGTGCGAAAAGGGAGGAGGCACGGAAGAGTTTTCAATAATACAGGAGGGTGGTTAAGAACCAAGGGGTGAGAAGCCAGAGGCGGAGGAGCGGGTGGACAGGGGCGCCAAGAAAGGAGAACAGGCTGACTCCAAGAGTCGGCAGCCCTCCACGCCTCTGGCTGCCTTGGGCGAGGGGGGTGGCCCTTTGAACGCCTGGCCGGCAACCCCTGCAGCTTCCCCAGGGTTTGGCCCCACGCCAGAATACCCTCGAGGGGAGCTGCACGCCCATGCACAATCCGGCAACCCCGCTATACAGCAACCCTCACCCGCAGTGGTAACAGAGCCGTTAGGCTGCCTGCCGGGGACGCACCTAAACATGGCGCACCCGGGGGATTTGGAGGCGGGGCGGCGGGAGCCGGAGACACGCCCAGGAAGGAGCTCGGGGCTCGCCACGGACGAAGAGGGGAGGAGACAGGGGAGGCGGACTGGGCGGGCTCAGAGGGGGAAGGATCTGACTCGGAGGCGGAGGGACTAGCGGGCGGGATGCAGCGAGTGTGGCGCCCTGATAAGCCACCCGGAAACGACCGAAAAAGGGCGGGGGTGACGACCTAAAAGCCGAATTCCATCAACTGATGGAGACACTGAAAGAGATACGTCAAGAGGCATTAAGACAAAAGCAATTGATGTTTGAGACAAGAGGGGCCGGGGAAACTCCGGAGGGGACCAGAAAAACCCCAGAGCCAATTCCACTAACATACTGGAGACAAATAGCGACTACCTGTGCCCTGGAGGGCATTCAGCTGCAGCGCATACCAGCCGCTTATCCAGTTCGAGTGCAGGCAGGGGGTGCCGTAGAATGGGCTCCCCTAGAGCCAAAAACGGTGCAAACCCTGATGCAGTCAATTAAGGAGAACGGAATAAAACATGCATCTTCTCGTATTTTACTGGACAGCATTCATGCGCAAGGGC
>VZSG01001606.1:17424-40473 GCA_013398315.1 Nothoprocta pentlandii | reverse complement strand
CCCGCGGCGACGGCTCGCCCTGGCTGCCGCCCGCCGACCTCTCGGCGCTGTCGCTGGAGGAGGTGTCGCGCTGCCTGCGCTTCATCGGCCTCTCCGAGGACGTGGTGAGCTTCTTCGCGCGCGAGCGCATCGACGGCAGCATCTTCGTGCAGCTCAGCGAGGAGATCCTGGCCGACGACTTCCGCCTCACCAAGCTGCAGGTGAAGAAGATCATGCAGTTCATCAAGGGCTGGCGGCCCAAGATGTAGCCGCGCGCCGGGGCGGCCGGCGCCGCCACACGCTCACACCACCGGTGCCTGCCTGGACCCCTGGGCATCCACCCTGCCCCAAAGCCGAGACACGGAGGTTCCCAGTCCCTTGGGCTGCCCCATCCCTCCCCACCACGGCGCGTTGGTGCCTCCTCCAACGGGCTCCGCTCGCCCTTCGCCGCGTCCTCCACGGCCGCTCGCTCCATCCTCACGGGGAGCTGGGTCCTTCTGCCCCGTCCCCTTTTCTGTTTTAACACTGGACGGTCATTTTGGCCCCGGAGGGCTGGAAAATACTGAAGTTTGCTTTGACTGATTTAACTTAATCCTTGTGGATTAGCATAATAAAGATACGGGAGAAAACGAGGCGCTGGAGAGGCCCCTTCCTTGGGATGCAGGGTGGAGAGGGGCCCTCGGAACATCATCCATGGGGCAGGGGAGGGATTGTCCAAGGCCACGGGGCCAGGCAGGACGGCAGCTCAGCCCCATCGCTCCCCAGGGACGGCCAGGGCTCCTGGGCAGACTCGAACATTGTCCTCTAGCAATGTTCCCTGCCTCCCGCAGGGTAGAGGCTGCGTTTAGAGCTCGGGTAGTGCTGATATACGAGCACAAGCCCCCCCAGGAGCAGCGGCGCCCACGTCCCTGCCCTTCTTGGGCTACCGAGAAAGGCTGGAGGGCAAATGCAGCAAGCGGCGGCCCCAGGCAGCGCGCGGAGGCCGTGGGGAGGCCAGGGGGGAGGCCGGCTCTGCCATCAGTGACAGGTGCGCGGAGCTTTAAAGCCTTTTAGCTTAAACTGAGCTCTCCCCGAGGGGGACCCTTCTGGCCTCGGGCTGCTTGATTTGCAATTAGCGGCGGGGCCATCTGCCGCGCTCACCCCGGGGGCAGCGCTCGGGGCCAGACAAAGGCGCCCGCGGCTCCGGGCGCTCGCGGCTCGCGGAGGCGACGAGCGGGGCTTTGTTCTGCGCCGCAGCCCGGCCCTGTCCCCCCGCTCTGGCGCCTGCAGAGCTGCTGTGTGGGCACCAACGGTCCCCGACACCGCAGCCGTGCCCCAATGCCGAGGGGTCCCCGTCCTCAGAGGCTGGGCGACACAGGGAGCCGGGAGGAGAGGCAGGCACGGAGTCCGAGCACAGGAGAGGAAGGTTTATTATTGTGGAGGGCTTATGGAAAGCAAGGCCTCGGAGGCAGCCTGGCATGGACGGGGCCGCTGCCTGGCGTGGCGGGCGCTCTGCCGCGTGCAACACAAGGGCGAACGCAGAAGAATTCCCCTCTTCCACCGCAGGAGGGGACGGAAGGGCCCCAGGTCCAGGAGCTGTAAGGCACTTGAAAGGATGGCAAGGGCCAAGGCACTGCAGCGCCTGCCTCCTTCCTCCCCCAGGTGCATTGCAGATGAACCCACAGCGAGCGCGGGGCCCGGGCGCCCAGCTGGGGCTCTCGGTGCACGGTGGGCACGAGGCCGGGCCGCTCTCAAGGGTGGAATTTCTTGCCCGGGTCGTTGGCATAGTCCACGAGCAGCTGGCACGGCGTGAACTGGCTGCCGTAGACAGCCTCGTACTTGCGCATCTTGTCCACCACCTGCCTGGCGCCGAACGAGTCTGTGAACCTGAAGGGACCTGCCGGGGACAGAGGGACAAAATGGGGATAGGACCGCGGCAAAGCACGGAGAGGCACCAAGGGGCGTGGAAGGGTGAAAACACTGGATTCAGCTGATCCAGCCTAAGGCAGGAGGGAGCCCAAGCCATTGGGGAGTGGCAGAGGAACCCTGCTTGCCACTGTGGTGACAACGTTGGGGAGAGTGGCACTGTCTGCATGACCCTGGTCCTGGGGGGAGCCCAGGGGCTCAGCACTCTGCCCTTCCCAAGCGCGATCCCAGGTCCAAGGGAAGCAGGGAGCTGCTGCCACCTCAGGCTGGACACGAGTTGCAATTCAAACCCGGCCTAAAAGGCTGCTTAGGTCTGGTGGCTAGAGCGTGCTAGGCACGAGCACGACCCCGCTGATGCCACTTACCTCCCAGGTACGGTGGGAAGCCCAGGCCAAACACTGCCCCCATATCTCCCTCCACGGGGTTGCTGAGGATACCTTCCTGCAGGCACAGGACTGCCTCGTTCACAAACCTCGTCACGAAGCGCAGCTGGATGTCCTCGTCGGTGCAGCTGCAAGGAAACAGCCGATAGGACTCCAAAGGAAACAAAGCATTGGAAGGGAGGGACACACAAAGGCAGCAGGGAAGGACAGGGCCAAGCATGGGAGAGGACAAAGGAGGAGGAATCGCTGCTCCTAGATCCACAGGCTACAAACTAGTAAGTTCTGTGTTGTAACCCAAGACAGGCAAGTGAAGCTGCAAGGACTCGATCAAGCCACATGGGAACTGCTCCAAAAGACACTTCTTTTGGGGCCAGGCTGTCCAACGACACCAGGAAGGTCAGGAACGTGGAGGGAGAGGCAGGGGCTGCACAAACCCATCTCCTCGACAAACCCACCTCCTCCCACCACAGGGAAGTGGTCTGCAGAGGTACTGAGCGAATGCTGCTACGTTCAGGCATATCCATGTCCCTGCTAGCACGGGCTCTCCCGAGCTAAGAGCCAACCCCAATTTATGCCAGCTGGGACCAGCCAAATGCCATCTATACCGACTTGGTGCTTACTGTGTTCTCACACGGGCCTCCTGCTGCTGCCCGGAGCCAGGAGGAGCAGCAGGGGTAGGAGCCAGCCCGCAGTGTGGCTCGGCTGGCGGGGCTACTTACACTTCAGGCTTGCCTTGCACCTTGAACCGCTTCAAGAGCTCTTCCACGGTCGAATTCACGCTCCTGTTCTTCACCCCCTCC
Source organism: Nothoprocta pentlandii (assembly GCA_013398315.1). Lineage (NCBI taxonomy): Eukaryota > Metazoa > Chordata > Aves > Tinamiformes > Tinamidae > Nothoprocta > Nothoprocta pentlandii. The sequence continues at coordinate 37,406 of VZSG01001606.1, read as the reverse complement.
TGGTAAATATAAAAGCCTTTTCCTGCCTTGCGGCCTGCCGGGGAAAAAGGACAGACACTTAAGGACAGACACTTACATCCTGCTCCGTGTCTCGCCTGCCTGGGCCGCCTTTGCCTCCGAGCTTTTCTTGCACTTCTGTTGGCACAGGCAGCTCCCTCCCAGCACAGGCAGCTCCTCTGCATTTCAAAGCAAAGCTGTTTGCTGCCTCACCAAGGACACGGCGGGAGGGAGACCGTCCATCCGACTCCTTGGCAAGAGGCTGCGACTGGGCCGGCCCAAACGCCTTGGCTAGGGGTGCACAACTGCTAAAGAGCCGTCACCGCCTCTGTGCCACAGCAGCAAAAGGCACAGTCCTTTCTCATGCTGGAGAGGGAAGGTGACAGGACCTCCCGAGCAACCCTCGCTGCCAGGTTCATGCAATGTCTGCTCTGAGGGCAAATCAGAGCGTGCAGCTGCTAAACCTCAGCGTGGAGCTTGCTTCCCTCCAGCCCCTTTCCCGTTCCCAGCCCGTAGTGCAGGCTCAAATGCCGTGTTTGAAACCAGCCGCGTGTCCGTGCCTCACCTAGGAAGCCCTTTTCCAACATGGCCTTTAACAAGTCCACGCTGCCGCCTCCGAACCGCTCGCCAAAGGCCTTGCCAAGGTCCTCGGCCACGTGTGCGGCCACATCCACACCCACTTCATCCATGAGCGTGACGGCACCCACGGGGAAGCCGAAGGCCGTGGAGATGGCGTCCAATTTCTTTGGATCAGTGCCCTCCTGCAGGAACAGGAGCGGAAGCAGTAAGATCCGTCTGGATGAGGGGCCTCCCCTATCCAGGGCCACTTGCTGACTGGGGCTAGTGGCCCCCAGCCACTTGCTGACAAAGCGGGAGGAAAGTTTCTTACAGATGGCACCAAGCCTGGGATGGGACAGGGCTCTTCTCTGCGAGGGGCTGTTTTGACTCCTGTGATGAAAACGCTGCTCCCTGCTTTGCAAATCCGGTCTGTTTTGCCAGGGAAGGCAGCTTGAGGCTTAGGGAGAGCTGCCTTGTGGAGGGCAGTGCCCGTTTCACATGTCACGCAGCACAGAAACCCACCCTGGCAACTGCAATTTGGCCCTTGCCTCACACATAGCCCTGGTGTTTTCAAAGCTAGACACTGTGTGACAGCGACCCAACTGAGCTTCCTGACATCCCTGGGTAAGAGACAGGGGCTGACTGCACATGTCACAAAATCCCAGAATGGTTGAGGTTGGATGGGACCTCTAGAGATCACCTAGTCCAACCCCTTCTCAAGCAGGGACACCCAGAGCACAGGGCACCCTGGCACATCCAGGCAGGTTTGGAAGATATCCAGAGAAGGAGATGTCCCCAAGATGGACCAAAATGTCCCCAAGCGGGACCTGAGGACAACGGGTTTGCTGGGTGCTCAGTAGCTGCCTGTGTACCCACCTGGAGAACTCGGATCACTTCTGCCAGCATTGGCCCCAGACACCTGGTGGTGTAGAAACCAGGCCCGTCCTAGGGCAGAAGAGAGCAACAGGAGGCAGGTAAGTTCACACCGTTGGAACGTGGCCTTTATTGACCACATGAGAACCGTTTCCCAGCCTGAGCTGCAGTTCAGGCACACACACTGAACTGCTCTGTTTTTAATGGCATAGAATTGACTCCCAAGAACAGCTTTTACGTGCTGGGCTCACCAGAGCTTGGAGATCTTCCTAAGTTTAATCTCTGGAAGGCCCCTGGGTGATGTTATTTAACATAGTGCCTGGAGGTCCCAGGTGGGCTGCAGAACCCCTCTGTCTTCAAGCCAAGCCCTAAAGGCTGCCTGGGGTAAAGGGTGCTCAGCAGCAGCGAAACAGGCATTAACTTGTTGTTTCACCTGCTGACATTGCCCAGCGAGTCAGGAAAGACAAATCAGCTGCAAACTGCCACTCAGGAGGAATCTAAACTGGGAGGGAGGATTAGATATCTCCACCAGCCTATAGGGCACTTTCACCCAAGCCAGTGTTACCAGACACATAAACCAGACACAACCCATGGCTTTGGGCTTTGCTGCCTCCTCCTAGAGGCCAGCGCAGCTCCCGACCTGCTCTGCTCAGTCCTCTCCCCCTGCTTCGCGCAGCTCTTCCCTGCCCTGTGCACACGGGTGTCCACCCTCCCTCCCACGTGAGATTTCACAGCAGAGAGAGCAGCATTACTGCTCACAGGGCCCTCTTATTTCTGCAATTAAAGAGTCCTGCCCAGGCTCTTCTCAGAAGCCACGTGAGACTTCAGCCTTCAGAAGAACCATGGAGGCATCAACCCTTTCAGCCTCATGACATCCTCACTGCAATGCACAAGACTGACCCTTTAGTAACCCAGCTCCTGTGGGAGCAGCCCTCACCTTTACCACGATGACAATCTTGCCCTGTTTGAGCCCAAGAGCAACAACAGAGGCAGCTGTGTCCTGGGATGTTTTGTCTGTGGTGATGATCTCCAGCAGCTGCATTTTGTCCACGGGGGAGAAGTAGTGCATCCCCACCACCTAGGCAGGAATACAGGGTTAAGGCAGAGCAAATGGGCTGGGAAAGTCAAGTGCTCAGTTGCAGGAGGCCAGCACAGGCTGTGAGATGTCACCACGCTGCACTATCACTCAGCCACTCTATTAAATATAGATACCTGATCCTCCTAGCACAGCCACGCAAGCAAGATGGGACCTTTGTGCTTCCTGGAAGCTACACTTGGCTCTAAGACCTACCCAAGTTAGAGAAACCTTGCAGAAAACACTCAAATTGCAAAACTGCTGAAAAAAATACAGTAATTAACTGATTTCCTACTAGTTTCCCTATAAACAGGTATAACACGGGCAGTTGGTCCAGCAAGAGGATGCTACTTGCAAGTCTGAACAGAAAAGATAGCTTGCATTCAGATGCAACTATGATCTGAACAGCAAGGCATGAAAAGGCCCGTGAAGGCCACATTTACCTCATGGTAAGTAAATTTGCATCATGGTAAGTAAATGTCTAATGATTTTCCTCAGCTCAAGTCCTCCCACAGCTTCTCTTCCTCCTGGGTGCATTAACACTTCCCAAAGCGCTGATCTCCCTGCACTACTGAGTCCTGCTGCACCCACATTTCCCTTGGGATCAACCCACTTCCATCCCCTTTGCACCTATCCAAGGATGACAAACTGCTACTCAAAATTTGCACTGGAGGCAGCGGCCGAGCTGGTGCATGTTCCGAGGAGGAAGATGATGGTCCCAGCCCTCCTCCACAGCACAGCCATTTGGCACCAGCAGGCAGCTCAGCACAGAGCAGGTCCATGGTGCCAGGCATTCACTCACCTTCTCCGGCCTCTTGCTAACGGCAGCGATTTTGCTGATTGGGAGAGCAGATGTGTTGCTGGCAAAGATACAGTGAGCAGGGATCACCTGTGGAGGAGGGGAGAAAGAAACTTTAAGTGTCCAAGGGCACATTTGGACTGTGATGCTCAAGAGAACAGCACCAGCACCCCGGCATCTGGTAATGCTGTAATGAATGTGAGCAGCCTCTGGATCCGTCAGGGTCGTCAGCATGAGAAACTCGTCCTGAGGCAGCAGCCAAGCTCACTTAGATCTGGCTTGTGGGATTAGCTACATTGACCTCTCTCCAGGGCTGTAACACTGGTCCGAGATCCACCATGGTTGTGCCAGTCAGTCACTGTGAGCAGGGACTCCAGAGAGGAGCACAGACCAGTGCCACTAACACAGCCAGGGTCTCAAGGGTCTCTTGCGTAGACAAGGCCCAGTGGCAGCAAGCTAGGGACAGCAGGCAAGGGACAGTACATGGTGCAGCTACACACGGACACACCTGTCACATGAAAGCACTCAGACAAATGGAAAAAAATTTGGAGTGGCTCTCAGGAGTCCGGGTATCCCAGAATCCCAGGATGGCTGAGGTTGGAAGGGACCCCCAGGGCTCCCCCAGCGCAGCCCCTGCTCCAGCAGGGACACCCAGAGCACGGGGCACCCGGGCGCATCCCGGCGCGGTGGCAGATCTGCAGAGCAGGAGCCTCCGCAGCCTCCCTGGGCAGCCTGGGCCAGGGCTCGGGCACCCTCCCACCAAACAAGTTCTTCCTCACGGCCACATGGAGCTGCCTGCGCTGCAACCTGCACCCACTGCCCCTTGGCCTGCCACTGGCCACCACCCACAAGAGCTTGGCCCCCTCCTGCCTCCATCCTCCCCTCGGCTCCTTGGACACACTGACCACGTCCCCTCTCACCCTTCTCTTCTCCAGGCTGACGAGAGGACACACGCCCTGTATGCAAGAGAAGAGACAAACCCTCTCTCTCTGACAGGGTATGTCAGAACTGGATAGGACAACTGCCCTTGGCACCCACCCATATCCTGTAATGGGTAACTAGTACTAAGCACTGGACTGCAGCACAGGGGAGATGGGAAAATCCCAGCAGGACAAGACTCTCCAAGCCTCCGTTGCAAAGGGGCCCATGGAGCACAAGCTGCTCGGGACTGACACTCACAGCCTCCACTTCCTTCAGCACTTTGTGCTTGATGTTGATGTCCTCGAACACAGCCTCGATCACCACGTCTGCTTTCTCAAAGCCTTTGTAGTCCAGCTGGCTTGTCAGTTTGCTGAGAAACGAGTCCCTCTCGAACGATGTCAAACTCTTCTTCTTCACCTTGCTGTTGAGCCTGGGGAAGGACGGCTCCATCAGAGCTCCAGGTCCACAGAGGCACCAAGCCCACCCACCCTCCTGAAGGTGGGACTCAAAACACCATCTCCCAGCCAGCAAGACAAGAGGGGTCTACTGGCCCCCTCTTGCCATGCAGAATAAGTAGGGCCCTCACACAACTCTTGGTGCTTTAGTCTGAAGGTCTCTCATTTACAATCCTCAGTGTTGTGCAGCTGAGCACTACACTCTCTGTTGAGCAAGAAGCATGGAGGAAAGAAATTCAGCTTCTAAGAGCTCTCACCCAATCTGTTCAAATGCGAGCTCTCCCCTTAATTTTATAAGCTACTGCCTGATCTAAAAATAAAGTAGTCACATAGCAGGTGGTCTACCTGCTAAGGAACTAAGGCTGAGTACCCTGCACTTATTTTGTAGCAGTGTCCCAGCTTGCTGCAGAGGGCAACCTTTAAAAAACGTTGCTGCGGTATCTACTGAAAGAAAACCCAAAGGAACAGATGTGTCGGGAGCTCCTGATGGTCTGGCCTGAAAGTGGAAGAGCATTTGACTAAAGGCAAGCATCAGGCAAACCAAGGGAACGCCTTTAAGTTCACATACCCCTTGAAGATCTGCTGCTGTCCTCTGTCCAAGCCTTGCTGCGTTGTGTCCTTCATAATGGTCTGCAGTCCTTTATCCACGGAAACTTGTGCAATTCCAGCTCCCATGAGCCCTGCTCCCAGCACAGCCAGAGTCCTACACAGAATGGGGAGACACAAAGCCAGAAATAGCTGAATTTCTGCTGCCAGTCAGACCCATTCAGATCCTGTCCATCCTCACTTCTAGTGAGGTCACACCAGAAGGTTTCACTTGTGAGGGACACGTCTGAACTGCAGAAAATTGGCCTTCTGAAAGGGAAACTCTCTGCTTTGCAGGACTCTAGGCTGGTTGGCCCCACCAGCCTTTCAGCAGAGGGTCTCCAAATGCTCCGTTAGGCATCTCATACTTGCACTTACTTGACCTCTTGCTTCGGTGGCCCAAACTTGTTCTTCTTGCACTGCACCTGCCCACGGTAAAGTCCAAGCAGTGCCCTGCATTCTTTAGTCATTGCTAGCTGGCCAAAATTCTGGAAGAAAGGAGAGAGGGAAGCAGACAGTTTGCCCTTTACCAGCCGTCACACTTTCAACAAGCACACGTCAAATACACTGCAAAGTGGCACCAGAAGCACCCATGCCATTGCACAGAGCAGAAACCTGAAGAGAAATGGAAGAGCAGACAGGGCCATGTGAGAACAGAGTTACCTCCAAGGCTAAACACAGCCCACTTGTTATCACCTCCCATATAGGCTGCGAGAAGGCAATAGGAAACTGCTCTTCCAAAGCCCTTTTCCATCTAGGATGTAATTCAAAGCTACTGGAAAAGAGGAAGTGCTTCTAACCCTCAGGGCCTGCCTGCAAAGAGGCTGGCAGGGAATAGCCATGATGCTTCTACAACCAAGTCCTTCCAACCCCATCCCAGCTTGTTTCCACTCCTAGGATGGTCCCACCACTCTCTGGGAAAGAGCAATCACTGGCAAGGGGAACAGTGTAAGGCCAAGACTACCTATCATGAACGAATTTCCCAGTTTGGGTACAGATGCAGCAAAATTGAGGCCAATAAAAGTAATCAGCAACATGTTAATTAGGGAGGAGACAATGGCAGAGAAGGGGAGGGATCAAGATGGTTGGGAGGAAATGAACAAACACAAGAAAGTGGAGAGAAATGGGGAATAAAAGGATCAGGCATGAGCAAGCAGGAGAGATGCTGCTTGGTACACCAAGCACCTCCAAGAGGGACACGTGCGTGTGCACGTACACCCGTGGGCAACCACTAGCAAATCTTAATTGTGATCAGCCAGATGGGACCGCAGCCCTGGTTGTCCCTGTTCTCAGTGACTGTTGTTTGTGTTTTCACAGAATCCCAGGATGGTTGAGGTTGGAAGGGACCCCTGGGGATCATCCCTAAGTTCTTCCTCATGGGCACATGGAGCGGCCTGGGCTTCAACTTGTCCCCATTGCCCCTTGTCCTGCCACTGGCCACCACAGAGGAGAGTTTGGCCCCATCCTCCCTGCATTCTCCCCTCAGGTACTTGGACATATTGACAAAACCCCCTGTCTACCTTCTCTTCTCCAGGCTAAACAGGCCCAGCTCACTTAGTCTTTCCTTAAACGATAGATGCTCCAGTCCCTTAATCATCTCTGTCGCTCTGCGCTGGCCCCTCTCTAGAAGCTCCACGTCCAAGAAGTTCCACCAAAGCTCCACTTCCTCGGCTGCTAGCAGAGGTGCTGCTCTGCATGCCGATCCGCACAGATCTGAGTCTCTGCAGCACCTCAGTACCTGCTCATTCTCACCACTGGCTGCACCTACGAACAGGAACAAGCAGCAACCAGTCCCAGGGGACTCGGCGCCTTAAAATGCCCCAGCCCACCCTGGTGCCTCTCTGTAGAGCTGCTTTCCAGCAGGTCAACCCTCAGGCTGTCCTGGTAAATAGCAGTGGATAGATAGGTGTGATCCACAGAGCGAAAGAGCAGAGAGAAGTGAGAGATGAAGAACATCTGTTCAAAGTGCACAGTTACCCATGGCTGGAAATGGGCTAGCGCTAAGTATGTGGACAGGAAAACATGATGAAGAGCATAGCAGGAGTGACAGAGAATCAACACTCTAAGCAGAGGTGATGGAGAGAAGGTGACAGGACACTGGACACTCATAGAAATGACAGCTAAGAAGTTCTGGAAACTTGTAAGAATGAGAAATTACTTATTTTACAACATTACTGAGGAATAGATATGAGACTAAGACAGCACTATACCCACCTATAGAGCACCTGTCCCATCAAAAAACAAATAAACAAACAAAAACCCAACAACTAATAGAAAACTCTACTATTGAACATGTGGAATGGTGAACTTCCCAACTGAAGAAAAAAGATAAAACAGAGAGAAATAAAGAAAGCCACAAACTCTTTTCACAGATGAAGACACTTGGAAAAACAAAACGAAACAAAAACACACCCACCCAACCCTTCCAAAAGAAGCAACCCCAAACCACAGTTCTGTTGTTTAAGAGAGGACATTTTCCCAGTCCTGCTCCCAGAAGAGGGGGCAGGAATCAAGGCACCATTTTGAGCAACCCATGAACAGTAGATTTCTTTTGTGCAAGGCAGAAGACAAGTCTTCCACATCTGATAACCTCCTGATTACTACTTGAGAGCTGATCTCCTTACCTGGGATTCAGCGAGGTATCCGGCGTCGTTCCCCTGATCAAGCCCAGTCTTTACAACCTAGCCAATGAAGAGCAGGAAAGATAAACCACACTTAAGGCATGCCCGTTAACAGCTGCACTTTAATGGCTTGTTTAGCTGAGCTGAGTCTCCACCAGCCCCTTGCCAACATTCAAGGGAGAGCTGAGGCTCTCAGGGCCCTGCCAAAGCTGGCCAAAGCAGCCAGGAACCATCTAGATATTCTAGTAGAGAGGAGCTGCAATAGCAAAGCACTTGGTCAGGTCAAGCTTGACCCATCCCTTGCACTTGCGGGAATTGTTTCAGCAGGACTGTGCTTCAGAAGGGGATGTTCACTGGTTTTAGAGACGCCTTGGCAATAATTTAAATTGTGAAAAGTCATTTTAAAATAATTCAGCCATTGGGCATCATTTTCGGTGCAATGCCTGTGTTAATGAGGGGACTAAACTCTACAATTTTGGGTGCTTCATGGAAATAACAACTTCCCTTGCTTCAAAGAGGTTAACTTCAGTTAAGCAGCTTAAGTACTGGTTTAACAGTTTAGCAACTGAAGAAACTGCAGCTGAAAGCTGCACAGCAAGTATCCCAGCTAAGCCTTCCCGCATTCAGGATCACTGATCCTTCCCTTATCGTGCCAGTAGCACATGATATTCTGGGAAGCTACTCTGAATTTGCATGTTTGCTCCATACCAGCACTCATTAAGACTGATCTGCTGGAAAGCAACGTGTGATTTGGCTCACATGAAGCAGCCACCTTCTACCTCTTGGCTGCAGTTATCCTGCAGCTCCCCTTTGCTGCAGTTTCCTACGTCTCAGCAGAGCTTACCTCAATGATTTTTAGAGGAGCAGGGTAGAGTCCTTTGGTCTGCTTCTGAACTTTGCTCTCCACCGTCTTGTAGATTTGTTTCCTCACGAGCGGAATAGCCATGGCATAATCTGTTATCTCTGCAAGATGGGACAAAATGCATCTCAGCATGGTCCTAAATATGCACCCAGCCTTTGTATGATAAACCTGAACGCTGGAGACTATAGGTGTGAACACTGCACATTTGGAATGGAAATGTCCACCTGAAACCCAGTTAGACAGAGCTGGCATTGGTCTGGGCAGAGGGATATTCTGTGATTTCTATGGCTTGTTCCAAGGACATGCTCCTCTTAGAGCTCAGCTATCCTCGTAATGCAGGGAGGGACAAATTGCCAAACTGACCTGAAGAGCAGAACTTCCAGACACGGATGTCGTAATTTCTGCACCCTGTCAACTGCGTAACCGCCCTGCTAAGGAGGATCATTGCAGAGCAGGTTTCTGCTTGGATTGCACAAGCCTGGTGCAAACCTTGCTACTGAAGCTTGCAAGATGGACACTTCTCTGGGGCAGGGCAGGTGCTGTTTGCTCCCCAGGCCTGGCTCCCTCCTAAGAGGCTTCAGGAGCCACCATGCACGGCTCTGGCAACGTCACCTGAAGATCAGATCTGCAGAGCAATGCTTTCTCTATCAGCCCTGCTGGGTCAAGAGACTACTACAACATGAAAGAACTTTGCTTTGAAGCTGGAATTAAGAAACAGCATGGAGAAACCCCTGAGAGTCAAAGCTGCCCTACAGTCATTGCAGTTGCTTGGGAGCTGGCTACGATACCCACAGACTTACTCTGAATTAACCCCTTTGGTTTTTTGGTAGACACAGTCTTGTTGGCGAGTCCTCTGGCAAAGTCAACTGCTACTTCCTCCAAGTACTCCATGGTTCGTGCTTCTGGGGTTTTCAGACCCGGCCCTGGGAACAGAAGAGAAGTTACGAACAAGATGGAAAGGCTTGGCAGGAAAGCACCTGAAAAGACCAAAACGTTTAATATCTATCACGTTGTGCAGAAATGCCAAAATGTCACAGACATTGACGTGTGACCCACAAGAGCAGACGGCAGGGTGTCACAAACCTCAACTCTGCTTTCATGAAACAGGGAACAATTTTGTTGCAAGGGAAGATTGGAGGCCATCTGGTCTAACCCACTGCCCAAACAGGGCCCACTTCCAAGCTGGATCCAACTTAGGAGGTGGATCAGGTTGCTCTGGGACATGCTCTGCCATGCTTTGAGCACTTGTAAGGATGGAGATCCTGCCACCTCTCTGGACTCCCATCCAGTGCCTGACCATGCTCGTTCTGAGGATCTTTTGGTAGCATTTAATTCGAAGTTTCCTTGCTGCAACGTGTGCCTATTCCCTCTCATCTTTTCATTTGACATAACTGCAGGCAACATCTATATCCTATCCAAATGTAAGTGTTCTGCCTTGCCACCTCGCTGCAACTCTGCTTTCTTACGTGGTGCAGTAAGTCTGCACAGCTGACTTGTACTGACACTGTTGCTATTTATCATCATCTAAGCAATATTTATCCAGAACTGCACCCTTAGACTGGAGCCAACGCACAGTAAAACCTCCTCAGCCTTTGATCTCAGGGGCAGCAAGTCTCTCACCTGCTTTAGCTAGTACCAAACATAATAAACTCTAAGCAGCTCCCAACCCACCTCGCTGCCTCCAAGCTGTCCCCAAAACAAGAGAACAAGCCGACTAAAAAGGCTCATTTCAGCAAGCTCTGCAGGTGGGTTGCACAATTCCCAAGCACAGAGCTGATGCCATTCACCACGGGAACAGACCACAGGGCTGAAAATGCAGTTGTGCCCGTTGAACTGTTGGAGGCAAACAGTGTCACTACTGAAAGGAGCAGCGGGCCAGGAATATTTCGCAGGGCCACGGCAAGGAAACTGCAGCTAAAAGTGCAGCCTTGGGCTGCGCTGCCTCTGAACCAGTGGCACAAACTTGATGAGATTACAGCTCTGCCTCCGTAGTCCGGGCAATCCCATTAATCTCTGCTGGAAACAGCTCCACGCACACGCAGGACAGGGTCCTCCAAGCTAGGGATAGCACACCAGACAACTGCTCCCCGGAAAGCAGTCATAAAAAAAAAAAAAAATTAAAAAAAAACCCCAAACCCACCCAACCCTATACAACTTAAAGGTTTCACTTCTCTCTGCACAGAGACTTGAGAGCACATGTCCTGCAGGCTCCAGATCCTGCTGCCTGTTGGAGAGCCTTCCTGCAAAGGGCAGATGCAGGAACACGTGCATTTTGACCAGATCACACGAGCACCCTGCTAGCACATGCTACCTCACCCTGGCAGCAAGACAGAGCCTGGATAGTGCAAAACAATCCAAATAATGATACAGCACATTTCCTTTTACAGTCAGTTCAGGAGATTTGCTTCGGAGCTGCTGCCTGCTCTACATTTCACCAATGATCACTAGCTTTTAGGGCATTCCCAGCTCTAAGGGTGAGGGGTTTCTGAACTGAACTCTCCCTAGCCTCCCAGCTCCCTTCCACCACATCCAGCAGATTCCTTTTTGTCTTGCATTCCACCTAAATGTTTATCTGGACTGAGTTACGTTGCTACCGGGTCTTCAAAAGCTCAGGCAAGCCAGAGTCATCCCTGGCATAAAAGGCCACATTCACAATATGACACTTAAGCAACTATGCAGTGTGAAAGAGCACTCAGCAGATTTTTACACCAAGCCTGGGCACCACTGACCCATTTTATGAGGAAAGCTAAAGCAATCTCACACGGCAGACCAGTGGTGAGGCAGAACAGGGCATTTCCCTGCTTTTCTCAGCACAAGCTGGCTTTTATTCATCAAATTAAGGCACGAATGGCCCCCCGGGTCCCATTTGGGCTGGGAAACTGAGCTCAGCACCATCAGCTACATGGCACAAGCAGCTACCACGCTGGTGTCTAACTCAGCCTCTGCAGCCCCTCCAGTTAGTGACCTGCCCAAAACGCTGCCCTGCTGCGGGCACAGCACGAACAAGCAGTTATTCGTCACCCACTTGGTGGCTGGAAGTGCAGTCTGCTCTGGAACTTGGAATTTCTCCATCCCACTGGAAGCCAGTTAACAAGTCAGGGCACCGAAGCCGCAGGGCTTGGCTTCTCCTCAAGATCTTGTCATCGAGATGAATATCAGCAGGCTGCATCACTGCAGGCAGTGGTCACCTATTCTCCTTTTACGAGGGGCTGCAATCTGCCCCTCTGACTGATACTTGAGGAATGCAGGTTCTTATCTGAGTAATTAGCTTAGGAAAGAGAGCCAGGGGGTGGAACCTTTATTCTAATCTTTCCCTATTCACTTAGCCTTAGCCTGAGCTGGATATTTCAAGGTTTCCATGCACAAGCTTCTCAGGTAGGAAGGGTAATTGCACCGCAGAGCATCCTAAGGCCTCTCCAGACCACACACTCTGCCTGCACTAGCGAGCTGGCTGCATGGGGGCCTCCTGCACCCCTTTCAGCAAGGGGGAGAAGCTAACAGAGAGGCAGGAGACCAGCTCCTAAGCACTGGAAGACAACGCTCAGGTCTGACCTAGGGGGTCCACCAACTGGTCAACCAGACCCATCTTCTTTGCTCTGTCGGCACGGATGTTCCTCCCAGTCAGCATCATATCAAAGGCAGCAGGAATTCCCACCTGGAAGGGCAGAAAGGGGTTTTTACTGTGGGATCACGCCATGAAACAGAGGGGGACATTAAGACTTTTCCTCCTACTTACCATCTTTGGCAGCCTCTGAGTGGCTCCTGCCCCTGGCAGGATCCCCAGTAACACTTCAGGTGTGGCCAACACTGTTCTCTTGTCCTTCGTTGCTATTCTGTAGTGACAGGCAAGGACAACCTTAAAATGGGAAGAGAAAATGACTGAAGATTTCTCTCTGAGAGCACAGGAGAGACAGGCACCTCTGCCCAAAGCTCCCTTCCCCATCCTACCCTAATTTTATTCACCAAACAGGACTCAGTCCCATTTATAGACCAGCCACCATGCTCAGTCTGCTGCTGCATCCCCGAGCACAGCTGCCTCACTACTGCGCTTGAAAAAGCTGAAATTGCTGCAAAATTCAGCGCACAGATGAAGGGACCCCATTCCCAGGAGCAGAGCTGTTCTGATTTAGTAAAAACTTTGCTGCAGGAACAATCCCAAAGCCTCCCCTTCGCTCATCGATATCCTAGGCAGGGATGAGAAGATTAGCTACTTAAGAGTGTATAATCTAAAGACAGATTACGAAGCAGATACTGCACTCAGCTGAAGTGGCAAAGCAGAGGGAATGTAGGCCAGGCTGGAGGCTGACCAGGCTCCCTGCATTCACCCTTCTCACAAGAACCTTGAGAAGAACAGAAGTTGCTGGGATGCAGGGCTTATTTCCAATGAAAAGAAGCTATTTCCAGCCCGGATTCTGCCAGCAGCATTCATCCAGCTCCAACACCCGCCAGAAACAGCTTGTTATTCCCAGGAGTGCCCCCATTTAAATATTAGCCTAGCACACAAGTATTCCTATTTCATTAGCTCTCTTTCAACAGCAGCAGGAAAAAAAATAGCATGGCCGAGCCTGAAGCACAGCCAAACCACTAGACTGCCACAAACGTGTTTGAATGAACACACAGAATCCACGTCAGATCCTTCTCACCCCCCTTTGGAATAATCCTGTGGGTTAGTTTTGGGAACCAGGGTAACCAGTTCCCGCTGCTGCCTGGCAGACCCAGAAGTGTCCAGTACCTCCAGTCCTCCTCCCACGCAGGTGCCACTGATGGCAGCAACGATGGGCTTTGGAGACCGCTCCATTTTGTCCAACAGCTTCTGGGCGTCCTGAGAGAGCTGAACCACTTCCTGAGCAGTCTTGCAGGCTTCAATCATGCTGCAGGGAGGCAGAAAGACTGATGAAAAACAGAAAAGCACCGAGGATACGGCAGGATGAGAGTGTTCAAGGATTTTGTCCCCTACCTCCCACAAAGCTCTAATGACTGACAGGCACGAGCTCTTTGAGCCCCACAGATTCAGATTAATGGGCAACGCAGGAAGACTACTAAAATCAGCGGGTTAAGTCCTCGCATACTGACACAGGACTGAGCCTGCAGGCACTGAATGGGTTTCCTTGTGTCAGGGCTCTGAAAGCCTTTTGGGGAGAGAAGGAAGGATCACAGGAAGCCTCAAAGCGCTTGCCAGGAGGGCTGGGAGAGACCAGGATCACGTTTTGGGGGAGCAGACAGCTGTGCTCTGACGTTGCCCTCTGCCAGCTAAGGAGCCAGTTACTGTCCCCGAAGCCAGCAGTGCCTGCCAGGTGGGCACAACTCAGCAGCCTGGCACCGCTGAGACCAGTGGAAACCTCCTCAACACAGCCTGAGCTCCTGCCCTGCTTACCAGCTAAAGCTACTGCCTCCCTGCCCTGCTGCCAACGGCCTCCTGATGCAGCCAGGAGCCCATTGGCCTCCTTGGCCACCAGGCCCTGCTGCCCCACGGGTGACTTGGTGTCCCCAGGACCCACAGGTCCCTCTCCATGGAGCTGCTCTCCAGCAGGTCACCCCTGATCTGTGCTGGTGTCCAGGGTTATCCGTGCCCAGGTGCCGGACCCTGCACTTGTCCTTGTGGAACCTCATGAGGTTCCTCTCTGCTCAACTCTCCAGCCTGTCCAGGTCCCTCTGGATGGCAGCGCAGCCCTCCGGAGCACTGGCCACTCCACCCAGCTTGGGATCATCTACAAACTTGCTCAGGGTCCCTCTGTGCCCTCGTCCAGATCACTGATGAACAGGTTGAACAGCACCGGGCCCAGTACTGACCCCTGGGGACACCACTGGCCACAGGCCACAACTGGACTCGGCCCCATTTATCCCCACCCTCTGAGCTCTGCCATCCAGACAGTTCCAATCCACCTCACTGTGCACTCGTCCAGAACACTCTCCTGGAGCTTCCCTATGAGGATGTTCTGGGAGATGGTGTCAAAAGTCTTGCTGAAGTCAAGGTAGACAACATCCATGCCTGCCTCATTGTCCATCCAGCCAGTCATCCCATCGTAGAAGGTTGCCAGGTTCATCAGACATGACTTCCCCTTGGTGAATCCATGCTGACTGCTCCTCAGCAGCTTCTTCTCCTCCGTATGCCTGGAGATGCTCTCTAGGATGGGCTGCTCCATCACCTCTCCGGGGATGGAGGTAAGACTGACCAGCCTGTAGTTGCCTGGCTCCTCCCTCTTGCCCTTTCTGAAGGCTGGAGCAATGTTGCTTTTCTCCAGTCCTCTGGCATCTCCCCTGCTCTCGAGGACCTCTCAAAGATGATGGAGATTGGCTGAACAATAACCCTACCAGTTCCTTCAGCACTCTTGGGTGCATAGATTTATGGGTGACCAGCTTGCCTAAATAATCCCTAACCTAGTCTGCTGGTTGTGGAGGAAAGTCTTCCTCTCTCCTTCTCTCTGCCTGGACTCTGTAGTTCACGGGGACCAGCCTTAGTAGTAAAGACAGAAGCAAAGAAGCCATTTAGTAACTCTGTCTTCTCTGCATCCTGTCACCAAGGCCCCCTCTGCTCGGAGTTTGCTGGCTTCAAACCACTGTTCTGTCCCTTCCAGTGCGGGATGATCGCCCCGCAGGTCCCAGAGCTCTCCATGGCAGAGGGCCAGGGCTGCCCCGCCACGGGGCTGTGCTGGCAGCCGGCCACGCGCTGAGAACCAGCCTCAGTGAAGCCCTGCATGTCAATTATCCGCTCCTGCTGTGCCCCGAGCAAGGCACGGCGCTCCCGGGACGAGTCTTCCTGGGCTGCGCTCCAGCACGCAGCAAGGAGCGACCCTGGGCTAGAGGCAAGTGGGGTTTAACACAGAGCCACAGTCCTCTGCCAAGGCCCTCACTCCATCTAAGCAAGTCCCTGCTGCGTCCCACATCCTGTGCACGTGGATTTCATACTCATTCTCCACCTCACCCCTGTGGAGATGTCGGCGACAAAGGCTCTGAATTCCCAGCTGGCCTGTTGCTCCGGATGCTGGAGCTTCCTCTGAAGTGCATCAATGTAATTTCTACCCCCACCCAAACTTACCCGAGATCTGCTCCAGCAATAAAGGTGCCTGGCTTCGAAGAGATGAGGACGGCACTTTTGATAGATTCATTAGCCCAGAATTCATTCAGTATATCAGAAAACTCTGCATGCAATTGCCTGGATAGAGTGTTCACCTGAAGGCAGCAAATACACATGGTAAATAGAGACAGGTTCCAAGAGCTCCAAAGTTGTATAGGACAGACACTCTCCTTAATCATTTTTAATGCAGAACTTAATGACATATTGTGCTGGTGGGAGGCAGGTTAATTTGCTATATACAAAATATTTCCACTGGGCACTTCCCAGCATGTTCTTTTATTATATGCCTTAATGCTCATTCTTAAATTTCTGCTTTATTCCAATCTGACAGGCAGCAGGTTAGGAAAGTTCTTGGTCTTAAATCAGCAATTTTCCTTGCCTTCTCTGTACCCCCTGTATTCTTGCTGTTTCCTCTCATGTGCCTATTAATCCCAGCCAACAAAAACGTACCTTGGAATTTGGTTCGTTGAAACGTATAACGGCAACATCTCCTTTGATATCACAGCTAACATGTGTCCTGGCTGGAAACAAACAGAACCACTTTATCAGCTTCAGTTCAGTGGATTTTAGACAGGAGAGGAGGAAACTGCTGCACAAAAGCTTTAGGCTTACCCTGAAGAGCAGTGGAGCTGGAGAAGCTGCGGCAAGCATAACCTAAGGAAGAGAAGTTGCAGATGTTACAGGCCTTCTCAGGGGCTTCTCGAGGTGATCCCCGCTTGCCTGGCCATAATTAAACACTCTCCCACCTTCCCCCATCTGCTGAGCCAGTATTGCAGAAAATCCTGAATAACAGCCAGTTCCTTCGCTGTGCCTTGACCTGCAATGCCAGAATTCAACGGATCCCATGCTACTAAGTGTCCTTCCCAGCACAGACCCCACAAGGGGACTCTCCAGCACCAGGAATGCCAAATTGAGCGCAAAAATAAAAAGCTTTTTACCAAACGGCTGACAGCAGATTAAGCAGGAGGCCTACAGGGCTGTTTTGACATCAGGTGTGCACAGGTCAACACTTCATCATATGTGAAACCAGAGACCTTCCTGCCCTTTGATCAGGGGGAAAACTTGCTGTGCAGGCTTGAAACTGTCCAAACACAAATGACCTGGATTATTTCTGCAAAAAATACACTCTCACGCCAGTAAATTTTGCCCCTCTGAGCGTTACTTCATAGATCATAAGACACACACCTGGTAAGGCACACAGAAACACACAAAATATTTATTTTGTCTGCCAATTCAGCATCTGATCAAGCTACAAATTACACAGGCAAGTGCCTAGACAAACCTGCTTGTTTCGAAGCACTCCAAAAAAACAGACCCAGGAGGAGGTATGTGCTGAAAAGCCAAGTGCTACTCCCCTCCCACATGTACCCTGTCTGCCCTTGCCTGCCCAGGGCTCATTCTGCCTGATGAGCTCTCGCTGCGCGAACGAGTCTCAGCTCTGCTCAAATGACCTTGATCTTCACTGAGAGAATCCTCCGACGCCCATCGAGGCTGAACCTCTGCCAAAGCTCAAGTCTAAAGTGCCTCTTCTTGAGCTAAATACCGCACGTTTATCAACGAGGGCATAACTGTTTGCTACTACGAAGCGTTGGGGAAATGCTCGGAGCCAAAACAATCCCGTTCCCAGCAGCTAGAAGGCAGGAAGTGCAGAATAGCTTAAACAACCCCAAAATCCTGGTGTGCACGTGGTCCCCAAGCACCTTTCCCTCCCCAGCGCCCCACGACGTGGCTCGGGCCAGGGCTCCTTTGCACTTTGATCCTCTTTCCACCTTGGCTCTGGGCTGTGACCTTTGTGCTCCATTCCCGGAGCTCCTCCATTCCCGGAGCTCCTCCAATCCCGGAGCTCCGGAGCGCCATCGGGATGGGGCTGGAAAGCACAGCTCAGGTCACACAGGCTGCTCCTGCCACGGGTCACGCGCCCGCAACACCCTCTGCTAAACCAAGCGCCGAGCAGCTCCTGCTCCAAAGCTCCTGCAGAATATTCCCGCTGGAGCGGCGCCCGGAGAGCGATTCCTCCCAGGGACATTCATTCCCGGAGACTTTCCGTGTGCCGAGGGGTAAAGCGAGAGCCGGCGCCTGGCTCCAGGAGCTGCTCCTTGGACGTGGGAGCTGCAGCAGAACGCGATGCACTTTACAGGGCTGGAATCCCACCACCGTGAAGCCACTCGCAGAGCTCCCCGTGGCTAAGGGCCCTTTAGCCCCCTGCTCAGCCAGAGGTCACCTCGGGCACGCTGTCCATGCCACCAGGCCAGCTTGGAAGGGGGGATTCTTCCCCAATCTCCTCGCTTGGATCCGGGTCTTGCTCCATAACGCCCGGCAGGGCAGAAAGCAGGATCCCATCAAACAGGAATCTCAGCGACAAGAGGGGAGCCAACCCCTGCCCTTCCAGCCCCTTCCCTGCCCTTCCAGCCCCTTTCCTGCCGCATCCTTAGCCAGGCTCATCCCAAAGCGGGGCCGGGGGAAGGAGAGCAGCACATCCCCCTGTGCAGCCCTCACAGCCCCCCCCAAACAGACCTCAGAGCAGAGCCCCAAAGGGAACACATGGATTATCCCTCCCCCTTTCCACAGGCCAACTATCTCGGTCCTTTACTCTTGGAAACCACGCTCCAAAGACACTGCTTCCAACAGCAATCTAAACATCAAGTTCCAGTTTGCCTCTGAGTTTTAACACAACAGATATAAAGCAGGAAAGAAAAATAATCAAGACCTCAAGAAGAGGTCTTGATTGCATTTTAATGTAAGCTCTTTTGGGAAACACACTGCTGCCACAGGGACAATTGCTTGATATTTAGTTATTTTTTAATTATAACTTTCTCTGTGCTATTCTTGATCATATTTTACTTTAGGGTCCAGTCCTGGACCCTAAATTTAGAAATTTAGAAATTGCTTGGGAAGCAATTAATTGGAAAGCAATTTCTATGTTTAAAATTAAAAGCACAGCAGTTGCAGCTATAGTACAACCCCCTTAGGCTTTGATCCATTCAGAAACAGAAGCAGCAACTTGCCATGATCAAAGCCAGAAAAATCCCCTTCCAAATTCGGGGGATAATAGCATATTATTGGGCGATAATAATAACAGCAGACCAGATGTACATCCCTGCCATTAACGCTCCTTCCAGAGCTCAAAGCCCTGAAAATACATTTAATTTTCAGTATTTCACATTCTTTGCTTTTTGGGCAGCTGAAAGCCTGCCTATAAAAAGGAAAATATTCCGGGGAAAATATTCCGGAGAATTGCCCTGGGGATTTAGCAGAGCGCTCCAGAGTGAGCAGGGAACTGCAAAGCATAGTCCAGTGGGAACAGGTTTCTTCCCATTTTCTCTCTTTGCTCTCGTTCCCCTGGCTGCTTCCTCGTCCTGCACTTCCCCTTCCCGCAGACACTCGGATAAGGAGCATCAGCTGGAGCAGGAAAAGAGGCTTCCCGCAGTCCCAGAGCTCCGCGGCCAGCCTCCTCACCACCCCTGGCAATCCCTTACAAAAGGATTATTGCAAAAACCAGACGTGCAAGCTCCTTCTTGGGGCCCTGGGCAGATCCGCGCGCATTCCGGCCACGCTCGGTGCTTGGGAGGGCGGTTGTTGATCCCGCCGAGTGCCGGGATCCCGGCAGGAAGGGTTTGCAAGGAAGAAGGAGCAGGGAGGGCGCGCGGGCCTCGACCCCACAGCCCTGCCCTTGGGCTCCGTGAAACCCTGCCCGATTCCAGCGCGGTCCTGGGTCCTTCCCGGGCACCGGCCACGCGGGATACGCAGGGAGACCGGGAAAAGCGGCCGCCCGGGGAGGGAAAAGCGCAGCCAAGGTGGGCGCAGGGGCGGCCTCGCGTCCCTCTGCGCTGGGATCGGCACACGTGGGGACACGACGGGCGCACGTGGGGACACGGGAACGCCCCTTCCCGCGGGACACGGTGCAGGGAAGCGGCCCCGTCCTGGAGGACGCACAAGGACATAGGGATATCCCTGTATACGAGGACATAGGGATACCCCTGTATACAAGAGCATAAGGATATCCTTGTATACAAGGACACAGGGATATCCCTATACACATGGACATAGGGATATCCCTGCACGCGAGGACATAGGGATACCCCTGTATACAAGAGCATAAGGATATCCTTGTATACAAGGACACAGGGATATCCCTATACACACGGACATAGGGATATCCCT